>PVJA010017286.1:14344-42003 GCA_004027025.1 Myocastor coypus | reverse complement strand
GGAAAAGAAAAAAATAATAATAATGTTGATTTAGAAGGGTTAATGTTTAATTGTTTGATCAATCTTATATACCTATATGTATTAATCTAAACTTTTCTGATGATGAAAATATGTAATATAACCCGTGTTAAATTTAAACAACAAAAAAATTAAAAAAGAAATAAAAATAAAAAAGCTAATATGAGATACTAGGTCTTATTTTCATTTGGACCAACAGCCTTCTAGTTGCTACTTATTGTTTGAGCACTTAGCTTCTGCTCCAACTTCCTAATCCATTTCTTGCACTGTTAGCAGAATACTTGGTGTGAATCATACTGAAACACAGACATGATCAACAAAGTTTTTACCTTGGATCCTGCTACAATCACTTTATCTAAGCATAAGATAATTAACTTCTCTGAGTATCACCTTCTTACTACAAAGTTAAGGACTGAGGCCTTGGGCCTGCTGTGCTGGCCCTGGCCCTAGGGTGCTCACCTGTAATTCCAGCTCTTGGAAGGCTGTAAACAGGCAGATCACTACCAGTCTGATCTAGTAGTGAGAACCTGAACACCCTGTAGGTCCTTCTCTAAAAAGTACAATAAGGATTGGATTGTGGCTTGTTTTTATAGGATGTTTTTCTCTTCTGCTTCAAAACGCTGGATTTTCCCTGGAATAGTCTAAACTGTCTCATCAGTGAAAGTCCTTCACAATCTAACCTGAAATGGGCATTGTAGCCACATCACCTCCCACCACTTTTCTTCCTCTTCGTGCACATCATCTTCTGTGAGAATCTGAGCTCTCCTAGTGCCACTGAGCAACCCAGACATGTGTCATATCTACTTTTGTGTGTACATGGCAGGAAGGACCCCACACACCAGCAGTTGCTTTAGACATGATGAATTCTTCTGATTTGAATGCTACTTCCTGTTCCTCCCTCCAGTGCCTTTGCCCTTCAAGTTGGGGCTTGTGCTTTAGATACATCAAATTTCACTTCTTCACTGGAACATTCCTCATTCCAAACTGTTCTCATTTTCTTTCCTCTAACAATGTACTATATCGTATTGTCTAGATTGAGATTATTTGGTTGTGTATGTATCCTGCTCATTTTCCAAATCATTGTTAAAAGATAAACTGTGGCACATTAACATTTAGGGAGTTTGAGCAATGAACAATCTTTGAATTGGCCATCTCAAAATACAAAGTAGTTTGAGATCCTCAGTCTTATCCCAGTTTTCAGTTTGTCACTGGAGAGGGTCAGAGGAGGTCCCCCACCTCAGCTCACTTGGGGAGGCTCATCAACTCATCACAGAAAAGCATTTGAGGACACAGTGTGAGGCATAGGCAGATTTATTAGGCAGAGTTAGGAAATATGAGAAAACAGCAGAGAGACTTAGGTTTGAGGAGATGAAGGAGGATACTGTACTAATAAAGAGGCTCAGACTGGCCTGATAACAAAAGAACTGCTATGGATTAGTTGAGGTGGCCTAGGGTCTGACTGATCATTATCTGAGTTCTGACTTTATAAGATGGTCCCACAGAAATTCTTTATTCCATAATGAGGCCAAGTTTGTTTTCCTGAGATAGTTATTTCTGCTCAGGGCAGTCTGTTTTGTAGAGGCTCTGCTGAAATCCAAGTTGTCTATGAGTTCAGGATAATGCCTGGAGACTTGTGAGGCACTCAGTGATCACTGAATATCCCTGTAAATCTCTCATCTTGGTGTGCTCAGTCTTGAAGAGGGAAGAGATAGCTTATGTAAATTCAGGACTTATCAACCCTATTTGCCAGTTTTTAGATAGACATACCCTACATGACTAACCCATGGAGAGCTGAGCAAGAATCTGACCCAGTTTTTTGTTTGTTTGTTTTTTGTATTTTAGTGAAAGGTCTACAGGGTGTTCAGGGTCTCACTACTAGATCAGATTTGTAGTAATCCGCTTGTTTATAGCCTCCCAAAAGCTGAGAGTAAAGGCACACACCACCACACCCAGTCTCAATTACCATCTCAGCATGCTGTGGGGGCAGGGCCAGCACAGCAGGCCTGGGATCAAACTCCCAGCCCCTGTACCTGCTTGCAGGTACTTTAACCTGCTGAGCTATTTGGCCGGCCCTCCTCTTTAATTTTTTTACAGTACCAGGGTTTAAACTCAGGACCTTGTGCTTGCCAATTAAGCACTTACTCTACTGGGCTATCTCCCTGGTGCCATAAAGTTTTAAGGTGATTGTTTTGTTACTTTTCTCTCATTGCTGGGGTAAAATACCTGACACCAAAAATTAAGGGAGGAAAGGTTTACTTACCTCACAATCTATAGAGGCTTTAGTCTGTATTCTGCTAGCCTCAGAGTAGAATGGTATGGCAGAGAGGCAACACTTCAAGGTGGCAGAAGACAGAAACAGAAATAAGCGCAAAAGGGGAGACCAAACCTCTTTCCCCCCTTATATTATATGCAGGCTACCCATCTTAGGTCAGGTGTAGCACTTACAATCCCAACCCCAGCATTAAACCATGAACCAACACAAACTAGATTCAGTTGTCTCCAAAAGCCTGCCCCCCATGACTGCATGACTTTGGGGAAACACCTAGACCCAAATGATTACCTTCTGCCCCTGGTTGCTCAAAGATTAACGCACATCACTTCATGCAAAAGACTTTTAGTCTATTTCTAAGAGTTCTCCTAATAGCTTTGAGCAATGCTGAAAAGTCCAAGTCCCAAGTCTCTTCTGAGATTTAAGGCAAACTCTTAGCTATAAGCCCATGTACAAATTAAAAAGTAAACACTTTCAACATTCAATGGCACAAGATAGACATTTGCATTCCAAAAGTTACAAATGGAAATACAAAGGATTTAGAATCAAACCAAGTCCAAAATCCAGCAGAGCAAACATTAAGTCTTACACTTCCATGTACAGCATCTGAAGCAATCTGGCAAACTGTTGAGCTCCAAAGGGCTTTGGTGGCTCGACCCCTACAGTACTTCCAGTGGTTATGACTTCTTTCCTGGTCTGGCTTTGCTCCCTCCTTGCAGATTTCCTGATAGTCCACCTTCCTCACTTCTCCAAACTTCCAGGGTCTCCACTGCACCTTTGGCTTCACTCTTACAACTTCACACATTGCTCTTTCTCATACACACTGTCCGGCCTCCCAGGCCTTCTGAAATTAGGGTGGAAGCTTTCTTAGCCACGCCACATAAGGCCATCTTCTGTATTCTCCTGTTCCTTCTCAGCAATCAAGAGCTCTGCTCTATCTTGGCAGTCCACAGCTTTACCATAGTTTCCCTTCTGGCAAATTTCACATTTTAAATCATTCTGGTGGGGTCTTTTCTCTACATTCCCAACTACATCTAGCTAAAAGTGCCCAGCAAAAATCCTAAAAGTTGAGGATTGAGATGATGATTGGTGGTGACGCCACCACCTCAATATTCAGCTGCCTTGAAATTTCTTCTGCTACTTTGATTAATCTGTTTCCCTTAATCTCAGTCTCAGACAAATTTCTTTCTTTTATTTTTTATATTATGGATGGCTCAATGTGCTCTGGAGGTGGGGCTGGTGCACCATGTGGTGTTAGAGGTTAAACCGCAGTCCCTGTAGCTACCTAAGCTTGCCTAAGCAGGCGCTTTAGACTGCTGAGGCATCTTGCCATTTATTTATTTATTTATTTAAGAACCAGGGATTGAACTCAGGCCCTTGCACTTTCCAGGCAAGTGTTTATTCTACTGATCTATTTCTCCAGCCTCCTCAGACAAAGTGTCTAGACAGAAGCAACAAGCAGACAAACTTTCTGCCAAGCATAGCATACACTGTCTGGAATCCAACAATCAACCCTGTGCTTCATAGCAGAATCCTCACAAACCTGGTCCTTATTGGGTGGATTTCTGTCAACTCTCTGGTCTTCTGAGCTCTGACCAGAATCTCCAATACAGTACATCCAACACATTCCAGCCCTACTTCTTCAGCCAGTATCTCTGAATGTTTTCAATGTCTTCCCATAAGCCATTATTAAAGATTCTTGAATCACATGATCAGGTATAGTCACAGCTATGAGCCCACTTCTCCGGTACCAAATTCTTTTTTTTTTTTTTGTCTTTTTGAGACAGGGTCTCACTATGAAGTTCAGGATAGCTTTGAGCTCACTTTTGCAGCCCAGGCTGGTCTCGAACTCACATTGATCCTCCTGCCTCAGCCTCCCAAGTGCTGGGATTACAGGCATGCGCCACCACGCCCGGCTTCCAGTACCAAATTCTGTATTGGTTAATTTTCTCTTGTTGCTGAGACAAAAATACCTGCCACCCAATGTTAAAGGAGGTAAAGTTTACTTAGCTCACAGTTTGTGGGGGTGTTAGTCCATAATCAGCTGGATTCTAGGCAGGGTCGCCTGGCAGTGGGGCAAGTTCTGGCTGTAGAAGACAGCAAAAACAACAATAACCCTTGTCCCCATATTATATGCAGATTACCTGCCCTAGGGTAGTGTTATGGTTTATGTCTAGTTGTCCCCCAAAAGCCTCATGCAATCATGGGGCGTGGCTTCAAGACTGAGACTTGATTCGTGATCCCTGGGACTGTGTTATAGTACTGATGGGATTATCAGTCTGAGTAAGGCTGAGACTATGGGTGTGGTCTAGGGTGGATATCCTAAGGCAGAGAGCCTGAATGTAATATAAAGAGAGACAGACTAGAGCTGTTGCTATTGCTCTGCTTCCCTGATTGATTTACTGCCTCTGCCACCATTTTGTTGCTGTTCCACCGCCATGAACTGGATGCTCTCTGCTCTGTTCCACTCAGCCTTGGGCCGGCCGAATATGGACTGAAACCTCCAGTAACTGTGAGCTAAATAAACCTTTCCTTCCTTCATTTTGAGTGTTGCATATTTGTCCCAGCAACGAGTAAAAAGTAACTAAGACAGGTAGCTATATCACTCACAACCCCAAACCCAGCACTGGACAAAGAACCAATCACAAAGTCTAGATTCATCCTTCTCTGAAAAGCCTGTTCTCCCATGGCCACATGCAGCGCTGAGGGAACATCCAGACACAAACCATAACAGTAAATGAAAATGAAACACACTGTGAAGTTCAAACTGGGGTCTACTGCTTGCTATTGATCATCTGTAAATCACTGCGGGGTTTTTTGTTTTTTTGGTTTGGTTTTGTTTTTTATAGTAAAAGGCAGCTTTTTAAAAAGTCCCCTCCTGCCTCCGAAGAAAACACAGATCATAATTTTAATTAGTAGTAGGTCAAGGGTCCAGCAATTTGTCTGTCCCAATGATGGTCTCCCAGGTATCCCAAACATAACTATCAATTCCTTTCGAGCATTGATGTCTCTAACACAATATTTATAATTTAATTGTAAGAGTCACAAATCAAGAGGCAATTGAAGGCAGCAATAACCTTTGCTAAAAATGTTACCATGGTTGGCCAGCTGCTTAGAATATCCATCACTACAGATTTAGTTTAGAGAAGTTAACTAGCTTGTTACCCACCACCAGTGAAAAAGATAGAGATTATTGCTTGATTAATCTTTATATTATGCTAGAAGAATATTGTGTTAATCTCTGAATCTGACTGTAGAAAAAGTGAATTCTTTAGAGTTCAAATGTGACATACTTCCTATTAAAACTGTACAATTGACCAAGGAGGTTGGTTAGTCATTTTGAATTTAAAAGGCTAACAGATAATTCTAAAACGACTTCATGACATTTCTATTAGCTACATGTGAGACTTTATTACCATCTCTCCGGATGCTCTTTGTTAATTCCTTTGGAAAAGAATCATATTACAATTTTTAAATAGATACTGGTTTTATTTTCAATCAAGAATCCTCAGGGTGTAGCATAAATTAAACTTGTAGCACTTATCTTTAACAAGCAGACTTTGGCAATGATGGGAAATAGCACACATGCCAATAGCTATCATGATTCAATCAGGAATCTGCTGTGTTAATTTTTTTCATATAATGCATAATTTTAATATAATTACGTGAGAGAAAGATCATGTTTGGATAAAAGTGATCGTATCAGATGAGCTCCCTATACTCTGCACTGTCTGTCATCTGGACTTCATGGAGAGATCAGGACTTGGAGGCCTCCCTTGGTCTAAGTTTGCCTCCCATGGTCACAGGCAGGGAGTTAATCAGTAGAGCATGTCCTAGGACTGCTTTGCTGTTTTCCTTTCCCTGATGAAAAGTGAAGCACACCAAATACTTACAGAAACACAAAGATACAATTAGAGCTATCCAAAGGATTGAAGAGCAGGGAACTCCTGGGTCACAACTCAGGACATAAAAGTGTGGTTTGTTCTCTCCCTCACTTTCCCAAACAACTATATCAATCTCAAAAATCAGGTACATCATTAAAGCCAGGAAACTCTTCCCATAGCATTTTTCCCCATAGCATTTGTAAGAATAAATTAGTTGAAAAATAAAACCTTAGGATCATAGCAGGATAAAGAGCAAAATTAGGCCTTTGGCCCATTACTCAATTAAAAAAAAATATTTTGTGTTTTCTTTTGAGGTAGTTAGGGACTTAAAATAGCTTTTTCTTAGAAAAAAAAAAAGTGGCTCTTTACTCAAGCCTACAGATGCCTAATAGGTGACTAAAAACAGGATAAAACTTGGTATTCCTGTCTTCACTTCATATCTGGCACCTCTATTATATCAAAACTTACAATCAGATGCCTGTTCAGCTCTGCTTGTAGGTGGGTTAGTCATCGGGTAGCAATGTCTGTCTAAAACTGGTCATTTCATGTTTATTACTCCTAAATTTATTTTTTAAAATTTTTTTGAAAGGGAAAGAATTTAGTTGATGGGAAGGAAAAACTGGGTGAGGAAAAGGAGAAAAGAAAGAAGAGAAAATATATATTTATGTCTATATACAGGATAATTTGGATAATTGTACTGCTGATTTCTGCTGGTCTATTAAAAGGAACAGTTAATTCTTAAAATTTTATTTTTAAAGTTTTTCTTCTTTTTAATTTCTTTTTTAAGGTATAGATTTATTTATTTTATATTTTTATTTATTTTTTTGTAAGAAAAATTTAACAATGGTTGCATTACATATTTTCATCATCAAATCAGTATAGATCAACAGACATAAGTATGTAAGACTGATCAAACAATTAAACATTAACACTTTCAATAAACACTAAATTTTTTAGCTCTTTTCCAAATGCATTTTGTATTTAAGTCACTCTTCTTAAAAATAATTATAGGGGTTGAGAAGTCAGAAAACACAAGGTCCTGAGATTGATTCCTGGTACCACCCAAATTTATTTATTTATTTATTTATTCTTCTGAGTCCTTACACTAGGGAGACTACGATATTTGCATATGTAGGTCTGGTTTATTTCACTTATGAGTGTTACTCCTAAATTTACTTAGCTTATCTCCCAGAGTAAGGGTACAAAGGTAAGAGATTTTCAGGGACATTGAAACTACCAACTTTTACACCCTAAAACAGGAACCTCAAAGTCTCTAGTCATTGCCCTAACCGTGATATCCCCCAAGGATCCAAAGCCTACCCTGCTGTCACCAAGCAGGGGACCAGAATTGCTCCTTGAGCCCTAAGGACTGCCTTTGAGTTTGGAAATTCAACTGAGATAATAATCCAGCCCACCTCAAGGTGCCCTAAGGGCTTCTGGCTTTTTCTTTGTTTAGGGGCCAGTCTGATCTTCATTGTCAGACCTGTGTCTCCCTCAGCAACTTAAGCAAAAATGCTTTTCCTTTTTTCTTTTAGTTTCTATTAAGGGATCAGCCTGATCTCTGCCGGCTGTGCCCAACTCAGATTTCCTATTCTAGAAGCTGATATCCCTCTACATTTTCTCTTATTTTCCAATTGAAGCATTTGCCTCATTTTTAATTTCCATTATCACTGAAGAAAGCACGTACTGTAGCCCATGGCAAAAGACGCTGCTGTCTGGGTGAGGTGCACACCAGCACAGAGGTGCCTATTGGTAGAGTGAGGATGATAATTGCTGGCCGTTAACACCATCCTCCTGTCTCTCCTACGCACACTATCCTGTGAAGATCCCTTTCTTCTCTATCAGTCTATGTGGGCAGAGAAAATTTCTGTTTATAATAAGATAGGTGGGAGGCAATTTGTTGGTCTTGAGTGTGTTTTATACTCACATTGAAAGTTACTTTAATTATGAAAATGCTTTCTCCTGCTGTTGGTGCACAATGGTAAGCCTTTTCAATATTTTAACTGTGGGAACAGCTTAGATACTGAGAATGGAAGCAAACCCACTGAGCACAAGGAATAACTGACTTTAAGAACTTTAACAATTGGTTCGTAAATACACTAAAATATAAGTAAATAATGAACTCTGAAGTTTGCATATATATTTACATGGTAGATAAGATGGACATTCATTTGGAAACAGTTTTTTTTGTTTGCTTTTTTTATATATATTTGGTATGGGATCTCACTACACAGCTCAGACTCATAGTGATCCTCCTATTTTCAGCCTCCCCAGTGCTGGGATTACAGGCATGATCTAGCACAGCCAAACTTGGTTGCTGGCTCAGCCTGAGGACAGGGCCCGCATGTCTTGCAGGACTGGGGATCAAATGGTCCCTGTGCTTGCCAAAACAGGTGCTTAGCCTGCTGAACTGTCTCACCAGGTGAAAAAACAGTTTTAAATATTAAAAAATATAAACTAAAATATTGCATAAACTCAAATCAAAAAGACTTTAACCTTATGCATAAGCTGAAATTGTAATTTTATATAATTGAATACCCCTGATACCACGGGCTTTAGGGATAATGCTGAAATTTAATTCATTAGTTATTTCATAGTTCAGATATCACTGTCCTATACATATTGTGATTTCTCTTAGAAATACAACCTGTCTAATATGATATATTTTGAATATTTCAGAGAAATAATAGTTCAACAGGTAACTACTGGTATCAGCGAGGTAGAAATATTATTCTTTCTCATGTTCTTATTATAGTGACTTTACATAATTCTGGGGATTTGTTGTCAATGTTAAAATTTACTTAGCCTTAATCTTTTGTGTTCCTGATTATAGAGTAACTTTCCCTGGGTAACTTAGCGAACACTCAGAACTACACACCCTATCAGTGGTTAGCTTAGTTGTTTTTTCTGTTGAAACATAAACTAAGCACACAGAAAGGTCTATTGGAGTAAACACTGACTCATAGAGCTGGCATTCTCAGACTAAAAGCAGTTCAATGAAGGTATACACTGAGGCAGAATGGGGAAACATTTATAGGATATTCCCAAGAGCATGACAAGGAATATACTTGATTGGTTCAAATGGAAAGTCTCTGGGTAGGTTAGTTGGCTTTGGTGCTCAAGCTTAAATTCTGTTTTGCTATTCACATGATGTGGTGGATTAGCTAATGGTCAACTTGAGTGGGCACACCCAACTGCACTGAGTCAGAGTGGCTCTCGGCATGGAAGGCCCAGCTGAGAATTGCTGCCCAATGGCATAAAAGGAGAACAGAGGAAACAATTTCATGGTATTGATTTTCCTGGAGAGACTTGTTGCAGCTGGTTTGCTTGACACAAACTCAATGGAGGAGCTCAGGTCCTTGCTGTATCAGGAGTAGCTGCTGTTCTCTTTTGGGGAGCTCTTATCTTCACCTTGAATATCACTCCTGGCTCCAGTGCAGATCCCTTGGCTTGCTGGCACAGATCTTCACCCAAAAGGCACAGACTTTCTAGCTTTCAGCACTCACCTTTGGGCCCTCCTGGTGCAGAGCCTTGAAATGTACTTGCATCAGATGCTGCTATGGGCTCTAGGTCTCCAACTGGACTTGTAGAGGACATTGCTATGGGCTCTCAGCCTTTGGCTAGACTTATGAGGGACATTGCTGTGGGATCCTGGGCCTCTGCTGAATTCTTTGAGTTGCTAGCATGTGAGCAGATATTTTGCACTCTTCTGGATTTGACTTTTTGAGTAAATAGTATAAGATACTCCAATAAGTTTTGTGCCCTGTATTAAGTCTATTCCCTTGCAAATCTGGACTACAATACATGGAGTTAGGTTTTCAGTTGCTTGCATAGCATGATGAATTCCTAATTAATTATTTTTACAATGCCCCCTGACCAATCTGGACTAAATCTCTACTGACTTTCATTAGCACCCCAACTGCTGGATTTTGACTCCACCTTTAATCTTAAAAAACAAAGGACAAAAAAAAAATAAAAAAAAAAAAAAAAAAAAAAAAAAAAAAAAAAAAAAAAAGAACAAAGGACATTCCCTACTGAGAACTGGCTGGCCACAAGGAAAAACCTTCTCTGGCCAACTGTCCCATGGTGTTACCTGTCTTGTCCAGCTTAGTTGTTCTCCCTATGAGAGAAAAACTCCCTTTGCATTACTTTTGAGATACTAGCAGGTCTTAACAGTCAGTCTTCCCCCTATTGCAATAGTCCACCCCTCTTCTTTTATTGCAATAATCGAAGTCTCTCCTTAATGGCTAGATCATGATTTATTTTTACTTGACACAATTTGGGCTAAAATATCACCCAATATCTATATTATCCAGAGACAGAGTAAATGCTTCCAGAGATGAGGAAAGTGGTGCTGGGAGGTCCTAGCCAAGGCTACACTGGGAGAGTGGGGCTATTTCTTTTTCTTGACCAACCAGCTTGCAATGTGGAGAGATAGAGACTGCTTTCCAGGCCCAACGCTACTGAATGCATAAGAGCCTCTACACTTTTTCTCCTTGTTCACCTGCTCCCATCTTGAGACCCTACAGAGTGGTGGCATCGCACAGCAGGAGGAGCCTGGCCCACAAGTCACTGCTCAGAGGAGAGATACTCGACCAATGAACTAAACCACTGGGACTTGGCTTTGTGGCTGAACAGGCTCTATCTTGGCTGATAATCATGGACTGGAAACTACTCTTCTTTATTTAAGATGAAAAAGAATTCATGGAATAATTTTAGGGTGCCAGAGGACCAGGAGTGACAGTATGTACCAGGTGAAGGACTGCACATTGCAGGATTTTTTCCATATAGAGGTAGAGCCTGGGTATTCCTTAACAAGGAACACCACCAGCTCTCTCAGCAAAATGGAGACTGTGGCAGCTGCTTCTTCCTTCCATGGTTTCTCATGGGGGAGCTTTGATTGAAGAACATAGTCACATGTTCCATGCCAGACTCAGAGAGGCTAGGAAGGTGAATATCTGCCACACTTTGAGGAAGCACAGATACATAAGGTAGAGAAGCCCAAGCACTGGAAAGGTATTCAGGGATGTTGAACCAAAAGAAGGACAAATAACTACCATTCAAGTTTACGTTCCCAGGCCAGCATGGCAGTGCACACCTGTACTCACAGCACTCTGAGGCCAAGGGTGAGGAGGGCTGAAAGCTCAGCTTGGATGATTTACCAACTTAGTGAAACAATAAAAATATGCAAAACATATAAAAATGGCCAGACATGTAGCCCAGTGACCAATGTAAAGGCCTTTGCCTCAGTCCCTCCTAAAATTAAAAAAAAAAAAAAAAAGTCACGTTGATCAATTGTGTGCTCTGAAGCACTCCACAAATGGAACGGTGCGCTACTGTCAATGGCCAGAGTAGGCAGTGATGTGTCAAGCTTTCCTGTTCTTTATGTTTCTTCTCACAATCTCATAAAACTGAAAGAAAAATGTTATCAGCCTCACATTTCTCACGAGGAAATGGAGGTGGAGAGCAGCGAAGCGCTCTGCCCAAAGCACACTGCCTGGGCTACCTGATTTCAAGCGCGTTCCCAGCACTATGATGACAGCAGCTTGTTGCTGTCCTCTCAGCAAAGCAGGTTAAAGTCCCTAATGTTAAAAAGATTCATTCTGTGAAAGCATCATTCAAACTCTGAAGTTGGTCTTCTTTACACTCTTTTCCTCTTCTCTTTCCTGTCCTTATCTTCCTGCATCTAATTTGAAATAATACTCTTGTACTCACCATAAATACTATCAAGCCATCAGTTGGCCTATCTGCACTTACCTACTCTTTCCTCATTTCAAGGACCTATCAGACATTGTCACAACATACCACTACACTGCCTTGCCTATTTCCACCATTTCATATTAGTTCTGTAGGCAAATAGATAGTTAACTGGTATCACCAGTCCTTGCACCTGTGTCTCACCAGCTATTCTGACTGGCTGAAGCTGCTGTCAAAACAGCTTCTCAGGAGGGCTAAAGGGCACAGCACAGTGTTCTCTAAATTCTAATACGTTCATAAAATTCTGTCTGTGCTCTTTTTCTGTGAGGGTCAGTTGGTCTAGATATATAATTTTGGTTCACATTTCCACTTGTTGGGTGTTTTAAATCTACCACTCATTAACTCCTGGCATAAAAATATTGTTATTAAACTTCTGATGTTAATTTTGGGTTCTTCGCTTTCAAATGGACTTGGTTGCTAATCTCTGGCCAGTGTATGATTTGGGGAATGACCTTGAGAGCTTTGAGAGGCCAGGGCTCTGTCCTTGTTCCTCTGTTGAGGTTATGGTGGATAAGCGATTTAACTTCTTTGTGTCTTGGCTGTAAAACAAGGATACAAATATCACCAAAGGCTGTTGTTTGTTTTGGACTGGGTCATGTGTTTAAAAGATCCTCGTTTTTCAAGTAAAGCTAGATATAACAGTAGCTATATTTGGAATAATTCTCATTTCTGTACAGAAAGAAAAAGCATGAATTTTAGGCCACAGCAAAATGAAAATCAGTAGTGACTCACACTTCTATTAACTTTATGCAAAGCATTGTGTTTTGTGAGTTTAAGTTATTTCAAAGAGCATCTAGTTTAATACAATTTTGAAAAGAAATGGCAAGTTTCCCTATTTCATTTGAAAATTCCTATTTTTAGTAAACGCATACCCCTTATTCCTTTCAATTCTTGGCCCACCTCCACAAAGAAAAGGCATTGCAATTATCCCAGTCCCTGCGTTGCTTAGATAATGCTGATCAAATGATCAATACTTAAGCAGCTTTATCAGTTCTTTGCAGACCCATTAACTAATGAGGATATCCTGTTAGCATAAAGAGCAGTTCCACATCCACAAGAAATCTGTCTCTAGATTCTGTCTTCCTCCCCTGATTTTATACCAGCTATCTAGATTTCTAATCAGAGGACTCAGCTGTGTGTTCCCTAAGGATGCATTGCTATTATTTGGGACAAGAATCCTGAATAGATTTTTGGTGCTTAGGCTTGCTTCACATGGGAAAGAGATCACACCTCTGGGAACTGAGCGTGTCGACCCAGCCTGGCATACCTTCCAAGCTTCTGCATAATAGTCTGAGGGCCAGAGCTGGCCTTTTGTGGGGCCAGTGCTACAAAAGGAGAGAAAATGTCTCATCACTGGTGAATGTCAGCAACCTTGCCCTGCTCTCCATTTTCCTTTCTCTCCCTACATTATCTTTGTAAGGTTCTGACTGGCTGATGCTTTGAACAAAAAAGGCACCGGCTAAACACGCAGGTCTTTCTTTACAATGTCTGTTTTGCTGAGAGGACAGCAACAGGCTGCTGTCATTATTGTGCTGGAAGCGTGTTTTAAAGTCAGGTAGCCCAGAGAGTGTGCTTTGGACACAGTGCTTCACTGCTCTCCACCTCCATTTCATCATGAGAAATGTGAGGCTGGTAACATTTTTCTTTCCATTTTATGAGGTTGTGAGAAGACACATAAAGAATGGGAAAGCTTGGCACATCGCCGCCTACTCTGGCCATTGACAGTAGCGCGCCATTCCATTTGTGGAGTACTTCAGAGCACACAATTGATCAACATGATCATTTAAAATTTTATTTTAGTAGGAGCTGAGGTAAGGACCTTTAGATTGAGTCACTGGGGCTACATCTCTCCATTCTTATGTTTTACATGTTTTTATCTTTCTCACTAAGTTTCTGGAGCACCCAAGCTGAGTTTGAACTTTCAGTCCTATTTGCCCACCATCCCAGCCCCATGCTGGGAATTGACCCCTTGAGGGTGTGACCAAGGGCAAGGTCCCCCAGAGCCCTGCCATGCTGGCTCCCCAATCAGGGGCTCCTTGCTTCCAGAGCCAGGAGAGAAGAACAGGTTGTTGTGCTTTCAGCTGCCAGATTTATACCGGAGCCTGTGTTAAGGCTTAGGAGATGTGCCTTTCATTTCCATTGTGTGTGTGTGTGTGTGTGTGTGTGTGTGTGTGTGTGTGTGTGTACATGTGACAGATCCATGTGAAAACTTGCTTGCTTGAATCTCTGTCTTTTTCATGTGAAAAATGAGAGAAGAAAGTGGGATATGCAGGGGGTTTTATGAAGAACTTGGAACAGAAGACAAAACTGAAGACTAGAGAGACGTGGAAGGGAACCCAAGGGACAAGGCTGCTGGACCTGGTGTGCACTCCTGCATCCCAGCACTCTGTAATCCCATATAGAAGGTTAGAAAGTTTGAGCTCAGCCTGGGCAACTTTCCCTAATTGTAACCCTGTCTTAAAATAAAAAACAAAATGGCTGGGATTCTGGTTCGGTGGGAAGGCACTAGGGGTCAATTCTCAGTACCAGAAAAAAAAAAAAAAAAATCATAAAGCATCAACTAGGTAGAAATACTTAAGTGTGGGTGGGGACAGTGAGTGAATGAGAACGTGAGAGCAAGGCTCAGGCGAGCGGGCCACATCAGCACAAGGGCGCAGTGCAGGGTTCCGGGGATTTATTGCTGTTGTGCTTTGTCATTGCTTGCTTGCCTTTTCTCTCTCCCTCACTTTCCACCCTTCCCTTCCTGTCCCTTCCCTTCCCTGTTCTTCCTCTTCTCCTTCCTTCCTTCCTTCCTTCCTTCCTTCCTTCCTTCCTTCCTCCTTTCCCTCCCTTTGGCAAATTCTGACATGTAAACCATCTGGCCGTGTTCTCCAGATATCAACACCTTCAGACTAAGGGACACTACTGTCACTGTGCATGTTAGCAAGGTCCCAGCCCAAGACTGCCAACGATCCCACTCCACCTCCACACAAGCAATCTTCCTGGGCACCCATAGCCCGGCCCTTCCCATCTCACCTAGCAGAAGTCCCTTCAATGTTCTTTTTCATCTCTCTGCCCATGGTACAGCTTCTGCCTGCTCTGCCTTCTTTGGAGCCTTGTACCCTTCTCGCTTGTTCTCCAGCCTGATCACCTCCAGTCTCGCCCTGGGCAGGTGAGCTGGACCGCTTTCACTGAGAAAGAGGGGCACAGAGGAGGACTGTCCAAGAAGCCCTGCCCAGCACCTGTGGTGCCACTGCTGCTTTCTTAGGAAACATGGTGGCCTCCAGGTTCAAGGCTCCAATCCTCCCAAACAACTCCGCCTGCTGCCAGAACAGCTCTTGCCCCACACAATTCAGATTTTATCACTTTCTACCTCGTGCCCTCCAATGGTTCCTCACAGCTCAGGCCAAACCTGGTCTTCCCTCACCATCCTCGGTGGAGTCTGGGCCTGGCCCCCCTCCCGCTCCGAGCAGCCTTCCCTTCCCTGCTGGGCACAGCTCCCAGGTACCGCATGCCGCCTCTCTGAGAGCACTGTGTGTTTCCCCACATGCTGCCCCTTGCCTGGCATCACTTCCCGGATGATCCTTATTCTTTTTAAGTGGGTTCCATCCAAGAAACCTTCCAGGATCACGAGCCTGCCCAAGTTTTGCGATGCCAATTTTCGGTGCTACTGGAGGATCTGTGGTATTTCTGACATGCTTTGCTTCAGTGTGTAAGAATGAGCAATGAGTGAGGGTCCTGTGAGCAAATGGAGATGTGCACTTCCCACCAGCTGGAAGAGGTACCTTGGCTGTGTGCCCAGCCCTGACCACTGCTGCACTATCCTCAAGCCAGTACAGATGCAGAAAAGACAGGGGACCTTTGGGGAAGGGGCATGCAGGGCTGGCACCCAGGGCAATGAGAAGGCAGGAGGGGCCAGGTCACCAGGGGTCTTTGTGCTGTTACAGGTGGATCTACCAAGAGAGGCTGGCTTTGTTGTTTTTGTTTTTGCTTTTTGAGACAGGATCTTGATTTATAGTTTAGGCTGGTCTCAAACTCATGGTGGTCTGTCTGCCTTAGCCTTCCAAATGGTCGATTACAGGTGTGTGCCACTGTGTCTGGTATCTTGGCTTTTATAAGATGGAAAGTTGTGGCCCACTTGGATTCAGGAACTCCTGCAGTGCCCTCAGACTTTGCCTTTTCTCACTCCTCTTAGGTCTGCACCTGTGTACTTGTGCCCCCAAGTGTGGCTATGTGTGCCCCACCTGTGTCTGTCCTGTATGTCCTCCTTCTGCATGTAGCAGGAGAGATGTTTTCAGGAGCTCAGTTTATTCTACTTTAACTAACTCAGCAGAAAACAGGTATTCTTCCCTGAAGCCTGAAAATTCCTCATAGGAAGAAGAAGCAGTCTGACTAGGAGCTCTTCCAAGAAATTTAGTTCTTCCTTGACTCTATTTAGGGCTCACCTATTCAAACACCATGTCTTGAGTGTCTACACTGTGCTGGGTAGAGGGCACAGCATCAAGTATGCTGTATTGGTCAACATTCTGTCACTGTAGCACAACACTTGAGATACTGCATTTCTAGAGAGGGAAGGTTTGATCTGGTTCATGGTTTCAGAGGCTTCAGTACATGGTTGACTGACTCTTTGCTTTTGGACCGAAGTGAGACAGAACATCATGGCTAGGAGAATACAAAGCCACTCACCTTGAGGTAGCTGAGAAACAAAAAATGATGGAAGCCACTGGGGTCCCAATATGCCCTTCAAGAGTACATTTCCATGACCTAGTTTCCTTCTAGTAGGCTCCTTTCAAATAGAAGAATATACTTCTTATCAACAGCACCATGAGCTGTTGACCAAAGCCTGTGGACTTAGGTTCAAACCACAGTATAGGAAGACCAAAGGAAAGGAACCAAGATTGAGCTGACCCTAAAGAAGAGATAGAAAGTAGGAAAAGATTCTAGCTTGAGTAGCTGAAGGGATCACATGCTGACAAAGGGGGTCAGATTGATCCCCCAAAAGACAGGAGGACAACTTTAAAGGATCAGCTCGTGGGTTAGGGTCCAGTTTATTATTATCTCAGTCCTGGTTTTGTAGCTCTGGAATCATCATGACTTGAAAGAAAGTTTGATTCCCATGAAATGGTTTTTTTCTGGAGGTCTGAGTCCTGTGGAGCTTTGCTTTTCGTTGTGTCCAGGGTGATCACAAATTTAAGACAATGGCAGGGACTTCTGGGTGTAGCTGAAGGCTGTCTTGGAGGGATGAGATTACATAAATTCAAGGCTAATCCAGCTTGTTTGCCAATTTACAATACTCTGCAAGTGATTAACCTACCTACCTGCAGAGCTAAACAGGGATCTCACCAAAAGTTTTACAGTAACAAAGAGTACAAGACAAAGCTCAACTCTTGTTCTGCTTTTAGTATGGGCCTCAGTAAGCCCTCCTGAAGAGTCAAAAGTGGGCCAAGTCTCTCTCACAGGAAAAAACACAAATCAAGCTTTTAATGGGTATCAGGTTGCACAGAGCCAGTGAATTGTTAATCTTGAGCCAGATGCCAATGAACAGAAAGGAAAGAGACTGGGCCCTCTCTTCCTTGCCCGACAGCACTCCTGACCAGTACGGATCCCACGGAGACCTACTACTGTCAGCTGAAGGACAAGGGTCATTTCCTGCACATCCTAGGAGGTACTGCCTTCGCTGTCCCTGCCTGGGCCCAAAATGGCTATAAATCAAGGACACAAGTGCCAAAGGCAAGACCCCTCATAATCATGGAGGGAGTCTCAGCAGAGGCAGGAATAGTGACACAAACCCCTCAAGGTCAGGTAATCATCTCACAGCACTGCACTGCTGAGGAAGAGCTATCTGGAGGACAGCAAGTCTGTATCAGAACCTGGTGCAGTGCGCGTCCCATGCCCTTGCACTGTGATTGTTCCCCTTGGGTAGAGAGCCAAACTGGAAGGCCAAAAGAGGTTAAAAGCCCTAGAGATCTTCCCTTTCACAGTGTCTATATAAGAAACTGTATCTTTTCCAAAGTTCTGACAAAGTATGTCATGACTTTTTGCTAAATTTGGCTGGAGTTTTAACCTTCAGCTAGGGCCCTTCAGTAAACTCTCTAAAGAGAAAGCTCAGAGCAGAACTGGCTTCTTGGAAGGAAGGGGTGGTGTCCAGGAGCCCTGGGACTAGATCATGGAGGTCATGCCCCACCTGAGGACACTGCAACAGATGTGACTTCTGTGTCCATTCCCTGAGCGGGGCTAGGCAAGCACTGATGCAGTTAGCCCAGGGCATCAGTCCTGTCTCTCCTCTGTCTCTGCCAATTATTTTCCTTTCATTCCCTCGCATTAGCCAGAGCCAAGAGTTGATGTCCCAAGGCACGGATGCACCAGACCCCTGGGCTCATCTAACACAGTGCTTTTCTGGGATCTCTTATCTAAGTAGGAAGCAACTTTTATTCTTTCCGCAGGAAATTGGCCTCAAAACATTCTTTCTCAGAAGCTGTTTCAGGGAGGCCCCTAAAGTCATTGCACTGCTGGACAGCCCAGCTGCCCTACCTACCAGCTCTCTGAGAAAGACTTTAAAAGAGGCAAGAGTGGTGGTTTAGCAAGTCCCTGCTACATGCTCAGTCTTGAGCGTGGCATCATTTATTTCGCACTTTTGCTGCAGGCAGCTAAATTAGATAGAAATATTATAGGCAGTCAGGTAGGGCTAGGACCTCAAGGAGACAATATGGAAGACAAGATGACTTTGCAACTTTGGAAGGGACAGACACTCCTATTGCAGGCCAGACCTCAAAACAAAGGAGTAAACAAATGCATCCACACATTTCCCTAGGAATGGGCATTAAGGGTTGACATTCTAAATAGGTGTAAATCACTCTGAGCCAGAGCCAGAGTCACTAATCCAATTTTCTACAGGAAGAGCTCCTGTTCCTTATTCATACCCATTTGCTATGTCACTGATCACCATCTGATCCTGACTTAATCAATTTTACCTCAGCAATTGTACTTGCAGTCTCTCTGGTTGACAATAGTCTTGTGCCACCTCATGTATGAGTTCCCATGTTCTCTGCCTTAGACCTGCCTCACCACATGGTTTTACTCTATAAAAATCCCTAGAAAAGATAGATTCAGGGGCAACTTACTTGGGTCCCGCTCTGCCCCTCTCTCAGAAAGAAGCTTTTTTTCGTCACTATGAACTTCCCACAATGCTCCAGTGGCCCTCATCATCCCATTTCCTCCCCAAGCAGAGGCTCAGTTATGCAGTCATCCAAAGTCTCACAGCTAGAAAGAGCAGGAAGCAAGACTTGAACTGGGTTGCCTGACTCGCGAGTCTGTGCATTGTTCCTTGAAGAGCACTCATTCCAGAGCAGCCACTGTAGGTGGTTGGATGGGAAGGAAGGAGTCAAGTGTAGGGAATCAGGGAGACTTTCTCAAACCACTGCCTCAATGTTCCAAATCCTCATGCTTCCTCCCTCAGGCCCTCACTTTGCCTGTGACCGGCCAGGAGCTGGCAGATGGGTTCATCTCTCCTGCTCAGATTCACTGCAGCTAGAGGGGCCTCTTCTCAGCCTCCCACTGCCCGCAGGCACCCCTCCCTCTATCCTTCTATTTCAGGGTCTTTGTCCTCCTCTTTTCCTCTGAATTGCCCAGATTATCAGTGACCTTCAGATTTGATATATTGAACCTCCCCTAAGGATATTCCCACCGACACTGAGCATGCTGCTGTGTAGTGCACAGCAATAAGAAGGAGAAATTAACAGGTATTTAAATTCTAAAATTAATAAGGAGACATGAGAGTCTCGAGATCTGTTTTCAGCATTTTCAAGAGACCCTTTAGTTTGCATCCAGCACTGACCATGTGCAGTTGTCAGCAGTTAATTGTGACTCCATACTCGCAGTGGTTAGGAGCTGGAGAGGGTCGCTCAGCCCCTGCACTTGTGCGCTTTGTGGTGCACTCTGACAATGTGTCTTTGTATTTCAGAGTCCCAGCCCTGTAGATGGGTTTCTGTGTGTTTGTCTGCAAAATCTGAGTTTTGTGGTTCCCCAAATGTAAGAGTTCTGGGACAGAGTGCTCATACAACAAGTTATGAGGATCCAGTATATCACCCTGAAGCTCACTATGTTGTAGTCTTGGCTGCTAATGAGCTTTGGAAACTCATTGGATCATGCGACCCTAACTTCATTGGTGGATTAACCCACTGATGAAACCATAATTTGGTGGCTATTGAGAGGTAATAGCAGGAGGTGGGTCCTGGTTGAAAGGGTGGATCATGGAATTATGGTCTTGGTCCCTGGCCCTGTCCTCTCTCTGTCTGTCTCCCTTCAATCTCTCTCTCTCTCTCTCTCTCTCTCTCTCTCTCTCTCTGTTTCTGTCTCTCTGTCTTGGTCTGTCTGTGTCTCTCTTTCTGTCTCTCTGTCTCTATCTCTGTCTCTGTCTCTCTTTCTGTCTCTATCTCTGTCTCTGTCTCTCTGTCTCTATCTCTGTCTCTCTGTCTCTATCTGTCTCTATCTCTATCTCTGTCTCTGTCTGCTTCTGTCTTTCTCTACCTCTCTGCCTGCCTGTCTGCCTGTCTCTCTGTCTCTCTCTGTCTCTCTGTCTCTCTGTCTCTCTCTGTCTCTCTCTCTGTCTCTCTCTCTGTCTCTCTCTCTCTCTCTCTCTCCCTCTCTTTCCTCCAGGCTTCCATCAGGCAAGCACTTCTCTACCACCCTGTTCTTCCACTTTACCACAAATCCAAAACTTGTAGAGCCCCTATCCATGGACTGAACTCTCTGAAACTGTAAGACAAAAATAAGTCTTTCTATCTTCAAATTGTTATGTCAGGTAGTTTGTGCCAACAGCTGAAAACTAGCTTAGAATTCCTTATGCTAAAGAAGGGGACTTGCTATTTTCTCAGACTGCAATGTCTGATATGGCAGCCATGAGCCACACGCGGCTGGTAAGCCCCTGGCACATGGCTCACTTGAACTGAGATATTCTGGATGTGCAAGAGTGATTCTTTGAAATCACACTAGATTTCAAAATCTTAGTAGTAGGGGAAATGAAAAGCATCGTATTAATAACTTTTATAGTGATTATGTTCGTAAAGTAATATTTTTATACTTTCCACTATTTTAAGTTAATTTTAAAATTGTTTCATTTTACATTTTTCAGTGAAGCTACTGGGCAAGTTTACAATTACACATGTGATTCATGTACTTCTGTGAGAGACCATTGGTTCTTTAGGAATAAAAGTGGTCTGGGGAGGCTATAACCACCCCCAGGGATCCCTGTGAAGACTTTGAAATGCTGTCTGGTATCAAAGTGGTTGCTACCATGCAGAGCACGCCAGGCATGAGGATTGTGGGCTAGCCCGCAACTACCAATGCAAAGCAACTGGGCCCAAGAAAAGAGTGATCTCATGATCTGCGTCAACAGACCTTAAACATGTAAAAATTATTTTTAACTGTTTGAACTTTTCTTTCATTCTTTCTTACTCTCTCTCTAAACAAAAATTTCCACGGGTGCAAATCAAGCAGTGATTTTTATATTTTGCTTTCCCTGGAATGTTAACAAGGTTGTTCATCATTCTGGAAATTCTCAGCACTGCTGGCAACACTGCTCTTGGCGACTGAGTTGCCAACACAGCACATGACCAGCATCTTCACTGTGATTCCACAGACAGGTGTGGTCTTCTCCTTCCTTCACTGTGTCTTCTAATGCAGCGAGACACGGGAGCTTGTACATGGAAATATATTTGCTCTTATATACACTGCGTTGGCTCTCTTTCCTTTTTATATCATAACTAGTACTTTGTATTGGTTTTAAAAATGATGTGTGTAGTTAAATTATATGACCACAAAGGAGTTTTAACAAAAGGATTGTTTATGGCTGTTGTGACAGCTAGAATTACAAACTATCACTCAAACATATCTATGGTCTCTTTCAACTCAGGGAACCAAGTCTTTGGCTCTTGAGTGCCTTCCCCTTCTTTACGTCTCATTGTGGTAGCCCATTCTACACACACCTCTGCCCTCTCCTTGCCTGTGACTCCATCCCTTGTTGCACAGCCTGGAACCTCCTAAGCAGCTCTCATCTTCTCTGCTGCAAGGACTGGCCCCTTGTGGTTGGCTCCAGCCTGAAAGGAACGACACCAGCTTGCTGTACATTCTGCGCCCATGTGGCTGAACACGTTTAATGCTTAGTGACCAAGGGTGTAGAGGAAGGGACTTGGGGATCTAGAGAGCCATAAGGGTGAATGGGACTATGTAGCAGCAACAAAATGTATGTGGTTGATGGTTCCAATGAAGCCCTGTGCTTTGGAGTTTGGTAAAGTCAAGAGCATGGAGTGGTGTAGAGCAATGGACTTTGGAGTTAGGCAGTTATTTTTATGAAACAGCTCTGCTACTCACTGCATTGGTGCACTTATTAGGCAAGTTCATTCATCTCTTTGAGAAAATAGTAATGATACTTTTTTATTTTTGTTGGAGGTAGGGTTAAATAAACTATCCAGTAAGTACAGTAAAGTACTTGTGGTAGTGTGTGATAAATAACCACAGCCCAATGAATGCAAGCTTTCTTTTATCAATCTGGGTTCTCTAGAAAACCAGAGCTATGTTTATTTTAAGGAACTGGATCATCCAGCTATGGAAGCTGGCAAGTTCCAAGGTCTGTGTTCAGTCAGATGGATCCCCAGGAGAGCCTGTGGTATAAGTTCCAGTTCAAGGCCTGAGAAGCAGGAAAGCTAATGGTGTAAGTTTTCATTTGAATCTGCATAAAAAGGCAGAAGGTCAACATGCCAGCTCAGAGACTCTAATGAGAAAGAAACTTCTCTCCCGCTGTCTTTTGTTCTACTTAAGCCTTCATCCACTTGCATTGGGCTAAGTGAGCCAGCTCTGGTGGAGGCTGAGAGTCTCTAACGCAGGTCCTAGCATTTCCAGTAACAGATCCCCCTCAACAGCCTGTGGTAACATCTGGAGATGAGCCTTAGGTAACCCTGACAAGATGTCTAGAAGGCAGATCCCATCCTAGCAAGGGGAAAAATGATAAATGGTAGCTGGAGGGACACCTGCTCCTATCACCCTTCATCTCGCTAAGCCACTTTTCCACAACCATCTGCTAAGTGTACAGACCAGAACTTCTACACCTCAATGACATGAAGTAACATGATTTCTTTCTCAGTGGGAGAGGCATGTGTGCATATAGAAAATGAATCATAGACAAAATGTAAGGGTCTCAGATTTATTACACTCAGCCTGGGTTCAGACCTAGATTCCGTCACTATTCTGCTGGATTTAGAACTGGCTTGAATACTTGAACCAGTCACTGAATCTTAAAATGAGAATCAAAAGGAAAAAATATCTACAGAGGTTTTGTTTTGTTTTGTTTTTCAGGGTCTGATAAAATACAGTATAAAACATAAGCCATAAAACTTAACTAGCATAGTCCTTTGTCTAGTTCAAGAACTACACAAATATGAAACAAAAAAATCTGTAGTCCAAGGTAGCAGGAATTGAAAGGATGGAAAAACGTGAACGCAGACTCTGACCCCTATGGGCTTATTTTGTCATGTTCTGAGTCTTCCCTCTTTCCCACCCAGACCTGTTGTCCACTCTCCTCATCCTGCATTGCCTCCTGGGATCCTAACTTGTATGGACCATGTGATGGCAGCCAGCCTTCAAGAGGCCCTTGTGATTCCTGCCACCTGCTTCTCATGCCCCCAAGTAGTTTTTCCCTATGCCAGATCAGGGTTGGCAATGACTAATGAAATAGATTAAACACAGATGATGTGTGTGACTTCTGAGACATTGGGCTTGCTCTCTCGCTGGGATCGCTCCTTCTGGGGCAGCCCCACAGAATCTCATGACTCTCTAGCAGCCCTGTGGAGATGCATGAGTGGTGAGTGAGGAGTGAGGCCTCCTGCTGACAGCTGTACAGTGAGGCCCCCTCAGAGCAAAAGCTTGGGCCTTCAGGCTCAGAACTACAGGCCCTGATGACATCCAGACAATAAGTCAGGAGACATACAGTGAAGCCACTCCTGCCAGACCCACAAAATGAAAATAAGAACTACGCACAACTTAAGCTAATAGGTTTTAAAATAATTTATGACACAATAATAAGCAGCACAGCCCTTTGTGTCCAGAAGTAGTGGAATGCTGGCAGAAGGAGAAAACCAAGCTTGCAGGGCAGCTTTGTAAGTTGCCTTCATCACTTTGGCATCATGGAGACACAACTCCCAACATCCATGGTTCAAAGGAGACATTTTCTGGTTCACATTTCAGTCCATATCAGCTGGCTCCAAGGCAGTGAAACATGGCAGAGGGGCATAGAGAAGGAAGAGCAGAAAGGGAGGAGTTAGGCTGACACAGCCCTGATGACCTGCCCTTTCTGACCACATCACCCCCTACCAGCAAATCAGCTACAGGCCACCATAATCCAACCACCTTCCAAAAGCCCCTCCTACGAGTGCCTGAGGCTCTTGGCACACTTCTAAATAGAAACCATGACAGAAGTAGTAGGCAGAATCTAGAAAGACTTTGAGTAAAGACCAAAGGAATGCAAAATCTAAAATAATGGATGGTAGAAGGCAGTGGCCTTTGAAGAGCTTATAGATGAGGGTTTTCAGGAAAGCAAGAGAAGTTAAGGGAGTCTTGTCATGTTGCAGCAGAAAATTTGGTTATTGTAACATTACTGCTATGGTTTAGAAGTCCTCCAAAGGCCCCCATGTTGAAGGCTTGGTAATCAGGGTGACTGAAAACTGGTGGAACCTTTGGGAGGAGGGACCTAGAGGAGAAGTGAAGTCATGGGGTGTCCCTTTGCAGAGGCTTGTGGGGCCTGAGCCTTTGCCTGTGTCTATGCTTTCTGTTTGTCATGAAGTAAGCAGCTTCCTTGGTCACACTCTCCTATCATGTTAAACTATGTGCTACCCCAGCTCCAACACAGTGGAGTCAAGTCACCATGGAAACTGGTAGCTAGCACAAATTTTTTTGTTTATCTTAGGTGTTTCATCCTGGCTGCAGAAATCTAGTGCGTCAATATAATGAACGGTATGATCCAATTAAGACAGTTCCAGTCCAAGAGTTAAAAGTGCAGCTGAGAGCACAGTTTCTTCTCTCCACTCTAAGTAAAACATAGGAGGTAAGAGAGAAGCTAAAGGAGAGCCTGGTAAGTAGCAATGAATCAGTGAGTCAGAGAAGTTCCTGACCTTCCCCCTGTTCCTGTGGAGAGACATGGTTTGACCAACAGCTGTCACATCTCTCCGCTAGCTTCTTCTCAGTCCCCGTCAGTCCCATGAGGATATACTGGAACAACCCACCTGATTTGTCTGCATAGGCGACTTCACTGTCGCTCTCTTCTCAACAGCATGTATGCCTGTGACCCATTCCCACTCTTGCCAGTCCAGATGCCATTGCTACATCTCTGACTATTTCTACTGTGACCAAGATCAGGGAGAAACTTGGGCTCACTCTAAATAGCCCCAGGTCTCCAAAACCTAAGAAGCTGTGGTTATCATAGTCCTCCTGAAGAGGGCTTAGTTTTGGCCCAGTCATTTTTCAGAGATGTGATAGGTGTCAATAAACTGTTTGTTTTGATGTCTAGTCTTCATGCCCTGAGATATCATAGGTTCTTTCTTGATATTTTTGTTTTCTTTTCTCCTGTATTTAGTGCAGGGTGTACAGGGTCTCACTACACGGATCAGACTCATAGTGATCCTCCTTTTTTTTAGTCTTATTTTTTTATAATCCTGAGTGCTGGGATTATAGGTGCACGCCACCACACCCAGGCTCATTCTCTACCTCAGCGTGCCTCACATGTGGGGCCAGCACGGCATTCAGGGTGATCAAATCCTGGGCCCCTGCACCTGCCTAAGCAGGTGCTTCAATCCTCAACTGACAGCATGGCCTCACTCACTCCCGCTCATGGATATTAGTTGGAAGCTGTTTTAGTTACTTTTCTATTTTTCCTGGGACAAAATACCCAACACCCAATGTTAGAGAGGGAAAGATTTATTTAGCTCACAGTCAGTGGAGGCTTCAATCCATAATCAGCTGGCTCCAAGGCAGGGTGATGTGGTAAGGGAGAGCAATTCAAGACAGCAGAAGACAGTAAAAGCAACAAGAGCAAAAGAAGGGGGTACAAACCTCCTTATCTTCCTTATATGTAAGCTAACTATGCCCGCCACTAGGGTGGCTGTAGCACCTACACCACATCCAGTGCTCCTATTGCACAGGATGAGGATGTTTACCAAGTGAAGACCCTGCCCCCTGCCAAGTCGCTTAGCTAAACTTCTAAACATCTCAAGTCCACACAGTGTATCAACCATTACAAAAGCCATAGGCCCAACTGCACTGACATGTTGTTGCATTGCTTTCAAAACTGCACACAGCACCTTGGCTAGATCTTAAAGCCGATTAAGTGTATAAAGAAGTGTCTTAGCCAGCTCTGTATATACCAATACAGGGAAATAGGGCCAGGCTTAGCCAAAATGAAGACAGATGCTCTTCTTGCAAGGAGAGCCCTCCTGGTGGCCCTCCACAGGTCCGTGCAGGCAGGCTCTCTCCTGTGCACTGGGCCCCTTGTGGGCAGCACAGGCCCTGGTCAAGTAAAACTTCGCTGTGATGGCCCTTCAATCTGCTTGGTGTTCCTATCCCAAGTAATATAGACAGAAAGGTTGCTTTTTTGAAGGCATAAATGCTTTTTTGAAGGCATAAATACTGAGCTCAGGAGACCAGTAACTGGCAGAGCTGAGTGGCAGTGTCTGGCATTAAGTTTTTTCAACTAGAAGCTTTTTCTGGCAGCATCAGAGACCAGCAGTCACTTCTAACTGGTGGTGTCAGAATGTAGAGCTGCAGCACTAAAAGCTGGTGGCCCTTGGCACTCAGCTCCTGGAACCACAGCAGGGCTGCATTGGGCTAATTTGTGATTCCTTTCCAAATTGAACAAAAGAACCCCCATTATCTAGAACCAAGACTGTGGCTTCAAATACTCTGTTTCAGGTGGCAACCAATGTTAAAGTTAAGCAAATTACTGCTAGCACAGATCAAATCTGTAACAGCTCCAGGAAAATATGGCTTAGAGATGCAGTTGAGGATGTGACTATAAAATCCTTTGTTATGGTACCAGAAATATCCAAGAAATTGTTTTAGAAAATTATTTAGTTTCAAAAAAATGGTTTCTAAGAAATTTAAGGTCACTGTTCCTTAGCTCTTAACAGAAGCCCAAAGCAGGGGAAGATTTATCTCTAAGGGATTGGCCAGGTGGAACTTTTGTCTAATCCCATGACTCCAAATAATATTTATGGAAGTTTTTTCAAACAGCTATATTGGCAGTTAAATAGTACAGACAGAATACAAAATTTTCAAAAGATTTTGGGCTCCCAAGCTTCTGCAGGCATGGAGAAGGAACAAGAATTTCCCTACTGAAAACATGAGCTACTTTTCATAGAAAATGTAAGACACCTTTCAGAATGAAGCCAAAAGCCATGGAGAATTACTCTATGGCCTTGAGTTGGTCAGTCACTGTGTCCAGGCAAGTATCAGAATTGCTTTGGAGGGCTGGCAGTATAGCTAAGCAGACTAAGCATTTGCTTAGGGTAGTGCAGGGGCCAGGGTTTGGTTCCTGGCCCTGCCTGCCCACCCTGGTCCTTCTCTGGAGTGCAAGCACACTGAGCCTGTGATGGAGTCCGGGTGCGGTGGCGTGCGCTTGTAATCCCAGCACTTGGGAGGTAGAAGCAGGAAGATCACTATGAGTCAGTAGTGAGACCCTGTACAAAAAAAAAAAAAAAAAAAAAAAAAAA
>PVJA010017286.1:0-14244 GCA_004027025.1 Myocastor coypus | reverse complement strand
AAACAATTCTTGAGTATTTGTACGCAAGAAGCAATACTTCAGGAATAATGCAGGAGCCTTACCTATACTTGGAAGATGAAAAGATTCCAGACTTCTATTTGACCTCTGGGATATAATGGAATGAGACATTGGAGGGCCTTGGGAAGGAATTTAGTGGCTTTGCAGCAGTTGTCAACCTGTGGCTTGAGACCCCAGTTGGGGGTCAAATGACCAAAACACAGGAGTCCCCTAAAGCCATCGGAAAATATTATTTATTTGGAATTACAGTTTTGAAGTAATCACCAAAATTATTTTTTGGTTTGGGGTCACTGCAACATGAGGAACTGTATTGCAGGGTCAAGGCATTAGAAAAGCTGAGAACCACTGAATTAGTGGCCTTGTTTATCTTTTTTTCCCCCTATGAGAAGGATATATGGTCTGCCTCTAATATGGTAACAGTGGTCCCTGTCTTCTGATACTCGTATTTGTGTCACCCTCTCACTGTATCAGAATTGGTCTTTCTAGAGTGCTCTGCTCAGTGACTTCTTATTGTATTTGATGAAGGGGAGACCTGAGCAAAGCCTGGAGTTGGGGAGAGGAGAGGGAAAGGTCAAGGTCTTTATCCTCCCTTTTCTGCAACCCGTGGGCTGACTGGCTGGACCCATCGCTTGATAGGCACGGCTTCTGTCTGCTTCTATCACCACTAGCCAGTGTTCTTTCTGGGTCTTGGAAACTGCTTTGTCCTTCTGCTCCAGCATATGTTGCCTTTTATTGTTCGTTCCTCTTTCCCATACTTTAATAAACAGTCCCTTCATTAAACTGTTATCACTTCCTAGTCTGAGAGCTGTGTTTTTGCTGCTGAGATCCTGAGACTGTGGCATGGCCCTTCAGGTCCCTGCAGTCTCCTGCCTAGAACGCTTTGTATACCTCTTACCATGGTCCTTTCTTGTGTCTTTGTTACTGGTTTCGCCCTCAAGATCCAACCAGGAGGACCCAGTGGTCTCTCCCTCCCTTCACCATTATAAAGTCAGTGTAGGTCAGTGGTACAGCACCTACCTACCATGTGTAGGGTCCTGACTTCCCTCACTAGCACCCCAAGAAAATATCCAATCCCAGTAGTAGTCAGTTCTGAGAGACCTTCCCTGAAAACCCCTACTCCAAGATAGTTCAGACCTATCCCCACTGTTTCCTGCCAGCACAGCTTATGCTATCAAAACACTTAGCTTATGAATTAGGACTGTCTGGGTCTGAGGAAGAAAACAAGGCCAATGTCCCAGTTTAAGGCTATCAGATGGAAGTGCTAGCACCGACTCTGAAGTGATCCAAACTTTGCTTATTTTTTTTTAAGAAAAGAGGAAAAGTTTATTGTAGCTCTCAGTTAGTAGAGGCTTCAGCCCATAGTCATCTGCATCCAAGGATGGGTGGCATGGCAGAGGGGCATGACAGAGGAGAAATAGTCCATGGCAAGCCAGCAGTATGCGGCAAAGAAGGAAGTCAGTGAACCAATCTTCATTCTGCGAATCAGACTAAGGGGAACCAAAGTCTGCGCTTCCATTTCATAGTACGTGGGCCCAGGACTCGAACCCAGATTTTCCTGGCTCTGTAGCTGTTGATCTCCCCCTTGAGTCCATACTGCCTCAGGGATATTAGAATCGATCTTGTCTTCCAGAACACAGGAGACTTGCTGGATCAGTTCTCATCAGATGAGGCCCACTCACTTCAAGGAAGACCATCTGCTTCACTCAGTCTAGCAATCCAAATGTTAAATTCAACCAACAATACCCCAAACAGTGCTTCGATGAATCTCTGACCACCTCACAATCCAGCCAAGTAGGCACAAAAACCCAGCCGCCACAATGTATGGGAACATGTTTTCACTAAACATGAATTCTGTAAGGCCAGAGATGCGTGTCTTTTATCTCTGCATCCCAGGGTGAACAGCAGCTAATAAGATTTCCTCATGAAACCGATGGTGGTGCTGGCACTGATCAGAGGATTCCTGCTTCTCAGTAAGAAAATGCTGCCTCCTCACTGATACCCACATTTATCATTTTCTTTTATCCCCAAGTCATTAATTCTGAGGTCTCCCATGAAGACTTGAACTGTTCATGCTGAAATGTAAGCTCATTAAATCTCATATAATCCTTAGCGGAGGAAAGAGAACAGCTTATCATGTCCCCCACCATTCTAATCAGCATCACTTTGAGTGAAGTGGGACAAGAAGGTCTCTGTGGCACTTTCTCATTGAACCTCCTGTTGGACACTATGCTCGTCACTGCCTTTCTTGGTGAAAACTCTTCTAGTACATTTATCCAAGGGGAAGAGGACTTAGACTTTTTGAATAACCATGAGCTACACATTGTGTGTATATGTATGTGTATATGTCAACATAGGATCTAATAAATTATTCTTTATGCATTACAAATGAGTTTGAGAGAAGTTGCTTAAATTCACTTAAGTGGCATCACATCTGTTACGTGAGAGGTGAGAACAGGACTGGATAGAGTAATGGAATTGTTCCTGCTCCACAGCTCACAGTCTTTCCACAGCTCTGTGCTGCCTCTCTTCTGGGTCACAAATGTCCTGTCACCTTCTGTGGATGCAAGCAAGTCCTGGGAATTCTTCCAGCGGCCTGCAATGGGCTGGCTAATCCTAGAGATTCGTCTTTCTTCAACAGGTTGGACTGATCCAGTCTCCTTCAACTCAGGTCAGTTTGTGACCATATGTGACCATAGACTAATTTGACCTTGAGCCTTATTAAGTTCACTCATATTTAAACCATAAACTGGGAGCTGTGGCCCCTCTAGCCAGCAGAACCAGCTCCCCTTGCGCCCCACAGCCCTGTAGGCTATTTAGAGATCAGGGTCCACACATCACCTGGGCCCGCCTTTGCCCCATGAGGTCTCCTGGTGTGCCCTTCTCCTAGGCCTTGTCACCTTCTTGTCCCTTTTGTTCTGAAAGTATCCAAGAGTCGACTGTCATATATATATATATATATATATATATATATATATATATATATATATATTTCTTGCTTCTTCTAGATTAGGAGGTAACAAATTGCGAGTGAAACTCTGCTTTACCATCTTGAGTATTGGCACATCGCCAGCCCCTTTCTCTGTCAGGTGGTCTAAGGCTGCACTTCCTAGAACGGCATGTTAAGTGGTTGCTACAGAGACTGATTTCAGTCAGAAAGCACCTCCTGGATATTTACTATCTGACACTTTGCAGAAAAATTGTACCAACTTCTCTAAACAATCCCACGAGGAAAATACACTTATTTTCATATTACAGAGTGTTAAAAACATTTAGAGAGCCCACATGTTTTTTTAAGGACATAAAGCAGGTTGGCAGAGTCAAATCCAAAGCCAGATGCTTTCCTCTCTGGAGAGACTCTGGAGAGAATTCCTGGGAGGAGAGAACAGGGAAGGAGTGGTACCAAGGAGAGGCGCTGTAAAAGACTCTGACTCTCGCGCCCACAGTCCCAGCGTGGAGGAGACGCGGCGGCGAGCTCCTTCGCTTCAGAATGCACAGCAGCCAGCTCTCCTCACAGGGTGGCCACGGGGCTTATAGTACTCAGGATAGATGCCTTGCTTGTATCTTCTAATTCCAAAAACAATTAAAGCCCTAAGAATCCCTAGCTGTACAAGAAGCAAAGGAAGAGGAGGCGCACACGGGAGGGGAGCCAGCGGGCAAACTTCAGGAGGAGCTCCTCGCACACTGGGTGCTCCTCCCCACCCACAGGGAGCAGCGCAGTGCAGACAGCCACAGGCATGTTGGGCTCAAGCTGCCATCCTCCTGCCTCAGTCTGCAAGAGCGCTCAGGTTATATGCATGTGCTGCTGTACCTGCTCCTGTGTGTACAGAGGTGCATGAGAGGGCATCTCTTACTATTAGTAGTTAATAGCAGCCTCCTTGAGGCTTCATGCAGGAATTACTCTCACCATCCTTACTGTTAAGGCTGGGTCTAGATATCCCCTCAAGGCCACATGGGATCATGGGGGACTTTTTTCAGAGGTGGCTGGATTAGGGTGAATGATTCTGGGACAGAGGATGTGTGATTACTACATCAGTCCACCGATTGGTTTGGGATAGGTCTGGATGTGGGTAAGGAAGAAGCAGTCTTGGGTGCTACTTAATCTAAGGATGGATGTGTAGCCTGGATAGAATATAAGGGGCAGAAAGAGGGCTACTGCTACTGCTGCCACTGCGAGAGAGAGGGAAGGAGGGAGGGAAGGAAAGAGAAAGAGAGACACAGAGAGAGAGAGAGACAGAGATACAGAGACTGAGAGACACAGAGATAGAGAGAGAGACAGATAGAGACAGAGACAGAGAGACAGAGACAGATAGAGAGACAGACAGAGACAGAGAGACAGAGAGAGGCAGACAGAGACAGAGAGAGATAGACAGAGAGAGAAAGAGGGAGAGAGCAGCAAAGACAGACAGCCAGACAAAGAGAAGAGAGAGACAGACAAAGACAGAGGTAGAAAGAAAGATACAGAGACAGACAGACACAGAGACAAAAAAGAGAGAGGCAGAGACGAACAGAGAAAGGGACAGAGAGACAGAGACAGAAAGAGAGAGGCTGAGACAGAGACCAGTTGACCACTGGAGACTTTGCCCCCATTCTGGAAACCCAGGGCCTGCGGGGCTCTAAGCAGGGAAGTCCAGCATTCAGTGCTGTGTAGACTCGAGGCTCTGGGGGAAGGGGTGACCAGGAGAAGCAGCTTTTCATCCTGGGCAAACGTTTGAATCAAGAGTCTTGCAAGAAGAAGAAAAGGAAGAGCTGGGCAGGAAGGTGAGACCAGCTGACACAGGAGAAATGTAACTCCCAACCTGTTAGATATCACATGTACCCCGCTTGTGCCCCCATGTCAAGGTGAACAAAAGTCCTGAACGACAAGAAGCTAAGAGAATTTTATTGGAATTAAGGAGAAGAGAACAGCTCCTGGACTTCCAGGAGGTGTGCCAGGCGGGTGGCCGCTGAGGCTCTTTGTCAAAGATAACTTACATAGCAAAGTCACCATGCGGGTACAACATGGGTCATCAGACTGAAATCAACCTACCTGACTACATGGATAGCCACTTAGCTGATACTGATCCACTAACAAAACAAGTCATGGAGCCAGGGTACCCAGAAAGACCAAAGGTATTTTGAGGAAGGGGCAGGCCCAGATGATCTGCTATCTGTCTGGACTTAATGGTCTAGGAGGTACAATATCATCTCAAGTTATCACTCATCTCTTAAGGAGACATGTAGACCTGGATCCTGCAGCTTTGTCATGGGTCTGGTCGTCTTCCTTTGTACCTCCAGCCCCAACTCTAATGGGTCTGTATTTTTTCTGCTGATTTTTGTGAGAGCCTCATCCCTCCCTATTTATTTGTGTCCGTCTAACATAGCTGCCTATGATACAACCATGAACTAGAAAGAGAAGGAGCTGGAAGCCAGAGGCATCTCTGGAGGGCAGCAAGGCCGGCATAAGAGTCACAGTGTCAGCCCAGCCCGTGGGCCAAGTGTGTAGCTATGTCTGTGAAAGCTCCCCTTAGAGCATGCAGCGTAGAGCTGTGCAGTCACACAGCATAGCTCAGGGAAGTGCCAACTTGGCTCACAAAGTTCCCGCTGGCAGTTTTGAAAATGTAAGTTTAAATCAGGCAAAATGCACACACACACACACACACACACACACACACACACACACACACACACACACACACACCTTTGTATATAAGACAGAACGAGTTAGAATACAATTAAAATACAGTGAACACCTTCAGGCTTTTTGTGCTGCTTTGCATTATTAATGATAAAGGAGACAGATTTCTGTCTTGGAGACAGAACTCTAATAGAGATTTTAAGAAGTCATTTTTGCATGAGCAAAATGAGGTCGGGGGTGAAGAGCAGGAAAGACACCAGAGTGAGCTCTGGGTTTCTCCCTGTTGCCTGTGGTTCTTTCTCTCTCCTCTCAATGAGAACCAAGGGTTGGCCTGCCCTTCCCCAGCCAGTTGCACTCTTCGCCTCCATGTCAATATTTTCCACCAATTTCCTTTGAATGCACTAAAAACACAAGATACCGCCAGCCATTGCCAGTTTCATGTGCGTGAAGGATCTGAGACTCGGGACTTGCTGGAAGATGAAGTGGGTAGTGGCTCTCAAGCTTCAGGGCTGCCAGCTCCTTCCAGGACTTGCGGACCATGATGGCTGTGTGCAGTACCTGTAAGTGTGAAAGTGGGTCCCATAAACTTGCATTTCAAACAAACTCTTGGCTGCTGCTGCTGGTTGGAGTCGCAGACTGAGAACTACTAGATCATAGGACAGTAAATTTAATACTGAGATGTTGAATCCAGAATGCTGACCTCACTCTTACCACGTTGAAGACCTGGAGCAGCTTGCTTGTGTTAGCTTGGTGTTACTACAGTGAAATACCTGAGGCAATGAATTTACATTGTGCTGGAGGCTCAGAGCTAGTGAGGGCTGAGAATTGCAATGCTGGGGAGCACACGCAGCAGCAAAACCTACCTCACACCAGGAAGCAGAGTCCTCCTCAGGGTTGCCGCCAATAAATTAACTATAAAATGATGTCTTTACTGAGCTTAAGTTAGTTAATGAAATGTACAGAGCACATTCCATAGAGCCTACTCTGTAAGCCCTTGCCTTCTCCCACTCTCACTTAAAATGAGTTCTCCTCATCCCCTTGAAAGGCTCAGAGCATGAGTCCAGGTTGGATTCTCTCCCTGACCTTCGTCTAGAATGGCAGGACTCAGCTCACATAGTGTTGATGGGACCAGGTAACCGGCTCGAAAGCACTCACACCTGAAAGCCAGGGTATTGGTGCTTTGGTGTCAGGCAAGTGGGGTCCATGGGAGCTGTGGCTGTGGAACCAAGACGGCTGGAGAGGCTGTCTCAAAGTCAGTGCTCCAAGACACACCCAGGCCATGGGAGCCCATTCCATAGAGCAGATGAACGGGGGCAAGGGACAGAAAAGTGGTCCTCATCTGTATTGACTCCTTTCTCTGTCTTCCCATCCCTTGGACTGGTGGCCTCCTGATATTTGACATCGCACAGGACTGGAGGTCAGGCAGGCTGGGCTGCTCGGCCCTGCTCCTGGGTGCACTCCCCAGCCCCTCCTCTGTCTGGCATGCCTAGGGCACAGGTGCTTGGGATGTTGGAGAAAGCCCTGTGAAAGTCCCATGGCTGTGGTGGCCTCCTATCTGGTGTACTCTGACCATCTGCCTTCCTGTTAGGGCAAAGAGTCTGCTTTCTTGATTTTGGTTTCTTGCCACTCTGGCTCCAGCCGTGTAACATCATCAGAGGGACAAAATGCCCACAGCCACAAAGGCTGTCCTCGTGAATCTCTTTCTGCCCCAGCCAAACCAGTGTTGAATCACCCATAGTGCCTCCAGGAAAGATGATCAACTGTGGCTGGGTGACAGCTAGATAGAACACAGACATGTCACAAACTCCATAAGCTCAGTGAGAGTGACAGAAACCGCTTGAAAATGGATACGTCACATACACCCCTCCCTGGCTTGTCTATTTTTCCAATTCGGCAACATTTATCTGTTTATCAGCACTAGATAATCCTCAGCTGCTGAACAGGCCTCTGGGAATTGTAAGTGTCTTTAACATTTCTGTGCTGAATCCTGTTATATATAAGAAGAAAGAATTTCAAAGAGTTTTGTGATGTGATCTAAAAGGTGCTAAAAGTTACCTCTGTCCCAATTCTTCTTCCTTCCCACCAGGCCCATAATTGAAGGCATTAATTTATGATATGACCTAGAGATCAGAAGACACCTGTTGAAGTCAACACGTTTCTCACAAGGGTTATCCAAGTGACCACTTAGCACACATGGTCCCATCCATCTCTCTTTCCCACCCTGTTCCTCCACTCTTTTTAGTGACCACCAGGTACTACCTCAAGGGCTCTTAACCAAGACTCCAGGCCAGGCTTCAGTGGTTCTGTAACATGTCCTGTCAAGTTAGTGCAGGTGTGGCATGATTATAGATCTCTAGAAAGGTGTCCTTAACTCCCATTGTATTTTCAGGGTGGTCTATGACTCCCTAAAGGGGAAGAATCTTTAAATTACCTATGCTACTATTTCCAATTTAGAACTCTATTCTAGATTTCTGAAAAAGTGGGACTATGGCCAGACAGCCCACAAAGAAGTGGGTTTCCTAGCCCTGCCAAGAAGAACAAACCAAGTGGAGGTCTGCTATGTGGGTCAGCTGTCACAGTTCTGTTACTGTAACAATGACTTGAGATAAGAAGCTTGTGCAGAGAAAAGGCTTATTTCAGCCCACGGTTTTGGAGGCTGTAGTCCGTGGTCAGTTAGCGCTGGTTGACTCTGAGCCCATGACGAGACAGCACAGCATAGTGAGAACATGTGGTGGGGCAAGAGTGTTCACCTCATGGCATCCAGGAATCAAAAGCAAACAGAAGAGGAGGCGTTGGGGTCCCTTCAAGGTCACACCCACAATGACCTGCCACCCCTTCGCTAATCTTCCCCTTGGACAGTTTCCACCATATTCCACTAGCACCAAGCTGTGAACCACGCCTTTAAAATATGAGTCTTTGGGAGAGATTCAAGAGCTAAACTTGAATAGCAGCCACACAGCGGACCCATGCTCTGCAAAAATAACACATGATTGGCTAAGCACGAGGGACATTACTAGGACTGGGCTTAGCACTGCATGCAGGATGCTAACTCACAAATCCCTTTCCATATCAGTTCTATTATTGCCCCATCTTATAGATGGAAAATGGAAGTTTTCCCCTATTCACTAATATGCAAAAGTCACCTAATTAACAACAACACTTGGCTTCTGCTCATTATCTCAGGATCCATTTTTTAACCACAGTGCCAGTGGTTTTCTAATCTGAGTGTATATCAGAGCTACCCAGAGGGTTAATGATGACTCCCCATGGGATTCCTGATCCAGTAGGCCTGGGAGAGGACCTGAGAGTCAGGCTGCTCTCCTGGGACCACCTTTGTCATTCATGAAGCAAAGGGCCCCTCTTACCAAGGCCTGGAAATTTCTTAAAATTTCAAAACATAAAGAATTTATGTATCCTTTTCTAAAAGCAGATTTCTTACACTTATATAAATGTTAGGCCAGACCTGGTGTCTTCCTTCAACATATTTCTCCTTTTTTAATCACAGATCAGATCTGGCTCAATGTTACTAAGCTCAGGTCAGAAGGCAGGACTATCCCATCCTAGCAGGCATGCATTTCATAAGGTTCCCAAATCCGTGGGCCAATAGCCAGGGACATAATCTGTCTGCAGCTTTCTGATAAAGAGAGAACTAAAATGGATTAATGTATTAAAGTGCTCGCCTTAGCCAGCAGGACTCCCTGACAGGAGTCTGTTATGAGACTTAAGGGACCATGACCTTTGCAGGGAAGGTAGGGAAGTGGAGAAGCCTCTTCTGATGCCTGAACCTGAGTACCCAACCTGGGGCTTGCCTCAGGGACAGTAAGGGGCCTCTTTATTGAGTACAGCAAGAGGTCGTGCACTAGGTGGTGATAGAGGATGTTATGGGTTAAACCTAAAATGACCTCCAAAATTCTGTTAGGAGGAGGGGCTTCCTGAAGGTGGTTTGATCATGGAGGCTCCACATTCATCAGTAGATCAATGTATTGGTGAGATCATAATTGATGGCCGTGGGTGGTAATGGACACTGAGGAGGCAAGCCTGGTGTAAGGAAGTGGGCCATGAAGGCATGACTGGGGAGTACTAACTGTCGATCTCAAGCCCCTTCCCCTCAGTCTCTCTTCCTCTCTGCTTCCTCCTTGCCTCAAGGTGAGCAGCTTTGCTTCCCCTCCCCTCCTTCCGCCATGATGCCTTGGCTCACCACAGGTCTGCCACCATGAGCTAAAACCTCTGAGGTGGAAAGCCAAGTAAACCTTGCTGTTTCTATGTTGTGTATGTCAGGTACTCTGTCCTGGAGATGAAGAGCTACATAACACAGAGGAGATGCGTTTCCTCCATGTAAGTCTTCAAAATTCAATGCACCTTTATAATCACAGAGCACCTCAATTTGTTTATCAACAGCTAAACCAAAGTGTATTCTGAACAAAACAGTTAACCTGTGTGTAATGAAAAATATATTTTCTATTGTTCCAATTGTAAAATTTATATTTAAACATTAAATAAAATTGAAACTCCAAGTCTTCTGTACAGATAGCCGTATTTCACGTCCAGCTCAAGAATGATACACACAGAACCCCTGGGCTTCAGAGATACTAATTTGCGCAATGATGTGGCTTTCTGTGTGTCTACAATACTTGTGACAGTATTGACAATAGTAGGAGCTACACACAAACATCATAAGAAATATGGGGAAAGGGTTTGCAATTTGTAGAAAAGAGAATATCCAATGAGTTTGGCATTTCTAATGTAAAATCTCATTTCCTGGGGAGGTACCATGCTGTGCATGTTGTAGTTGTTTAGAGCCTGAATTTCTTGTTAAACTGCTAGTCTGGACAGGCAGGAAGTATTACTATTCTATCTGTCCAGCCTAGTACAGTGCCAGTTACCAGAGCTCTCAGTACTGTTGGAAGTATAAATTTAAAAGTCACACTAAGTTCTTTGAAGATTAAGGTGCTAACTTGGATTCTACCCACACATAAGCAAATAGACTCAGAGTTAACTTCCGAACAAGAGGGTCTGCTCAGCATATGGCCTCACATTCAGATAAAAAGCAGGGACCTACCATGAGGGCAGGAGAACACCATTTCACAGATAAAAGTACCATGAAGTACCTGTGGGTGATGACAATTTTTTTCTTTTTAAAAAATTATTTATTTATTTATTATTTATTTACTTATTTATTTGACACAGGGTCTCACTATGCAGCTCAGACTCCCAGTGATCCTCCTGTCTTAGCCTCCCCAGCACTGGGACTGCAGGTGTGCACCACCATGTCCAGTTTTGGTGGCCAGCATGGTGCACCTGGAGTTCCTAGGCTGGCACAGCATGTGGTACTAGGGATGAAATGTGGGTCCTTGGGCCTGCCAGGCAGGTACTCAGACCAACAAGCTATCTTCCCAGCCCAACAATTTCTTTTTTTACTTTATTTTATATATATTTTAAAGACAATCCAATGGTAAAGTTCAAGCTGGTCTTGAACTCACCATGTAGCCCAGACTAGTCTCATAAGAGAGCTCCTCCTGCTTCAGCCTCTTGAGTACAGAACCTGATGCTTTCCCTCACCTGGAACCCCAAGGCCACTCTCTTCTGGTGTGAAGTCTGTTTTCTGGGTCACTCTTGATTCCTCTAGGTACAGAGGAAACTCTTACTGAGCAAGGCAGAAGTATCACTAACCAGTGGAGACTTGTTTAACACACACACAAAAATGCTGAGTTTCCTAGCACAAAGAAGGATGAATTATAAAAGCAACAACAGGTGCTCCGTGGAATTCAGGTGAGAGCAGGATGAGGGGTGGGCATAGCTACAATCTGAGCTGCCATGCTGTTTCCTCCCAGTGTCTCCCCCTATCTTGGGTTTTGTGCCTCTACCCCACCTACAGGGGTCTCCTTCTGCAGCTGGGGTGCACTTGTCTTTTTACACTTATTTTCAGAAATGTATTTGGTTGCTACAGGGTCTTACTATGCAGCTTAGACTCGTAATGATCCTCCTGCTTTCAGCCTCCCCAGCGCTGGGATTATAGACTACTATGCCTGGACTCTGGCAGGCTCAGCCTGCCCTCAGGTGGGACTGGTGCAGAACAAACCTTGGTCCATGCGCTTGCCTAAGCTTGCTTAGGTAGGCACTTTAATCTACTGGGCTGTCTCACTGGCCCCATTCTCACACTTTTTGGATCCAGCAGCCAGCTAACTTTCTTTCCTTGGGAGCCATGGCGGTGACCAGAGTGTCAGCAGGTGGGTAAAAGGTTCTTTCCCAGCCTGTGTACCTTTGTGTCTGAGAAGTCCTATGGATAACAAGCTTCATCTCCCTCCCCAGTTTCTGCCTCAGTTAAGGGATCCAGCTCTCTTCCTTGATGAGGTTTGCAATGTCCTGGAGGTGACAGTCACAGAGTCCCTGGGAGTCTGGCAGGTGGCTGCAGAGACCAGGGTGATGTTCTCTACCTCCATGTACTACCAGTGTTAGGGTTAAGATGCCCACCACGCGGAGGAAGACACCAACAGACACCTCATGCAATCAGCAAAGGGTTTATTTGTCCATGCATGGGGCTCAATGAACACACAGGAACAAAGAGCCTCGAGTTGAGCATGGTCAGGGTCTATAAGCACACAAGGTAAAGGGAGGAGGGGTCTATGCAAGCACGGGTACAGAAGCAGATGGCATTGGTTAGTTTAAATGGCTCGTTACATTCATTGGAGGAAATAGTCACAGTTGGCAGTGCATTGTGGTCTGCAATAAAATGCAGGAGAAGATCCCTGAAGGAATTCCCTAGTCTATAGACCAATGGAATGAGCCCAGCGCCTTGAGATTAACTAATAGGAATGTGGGTGTAGCCCTGGAGCATTTTAGCTAATTTAGGTAATTTACACACGTATTATCTCATGTCCCAGCACGTTGGGGGTTGAGGGACAGTATGGATGGCTTTTTAGCAGAGAACAAAGGGGACATTTTTCTCTTACACCAGGTCTATTGTAAGTAACTCCTTAGCTAGCATCCAAGAGTGAACTAGTCACTGCTTGTCTGTCCTCCTCAGACGTGTGTGTGTATAGGGGGAGGAAGAGTGTTAAAATATATGTAACACAAAACTCACCTTTTCAAAAAAGAAAAAAAGAGGAACCAGGATATAACATGTACAGGTTTGAGTTCATTATGATGAATGTGATGGTACAGCAATAAACTTCATAAAAGTAAAATAAAAGCAATCTTACCCACTGCATTGTCGCTTTTTTCTCATTGTGGAGACTAAATACCTGACACTCAAAGTTAAAGGGGAAAAGGTTTATTTAGCTCAGTTTGCACAGTTTTCAGTCCATAATCAGTTGGCTCCAAGGCCAGGTGTCAGAGGCCAAGAGGCAACCTGTCATGAGTGCAGAAGACAGCAAAAGCAACAAGAGCCAAAAGGGGGCTCAAGCTGCTGTGCTCCCCTTACACTTTGAGCAGGCTGCCCACCCTCAGGTCTGTGTAACCCTCACACCATCTCGGGGCCTCTTCCTGTACAGGCTCAGGAGGAGCTTCTCAAGTTGACACAAGGAACAACACCCTAGAGAGATAAGGGCGAGTCCTCCACATCCCAGGATATAGAACTGCTGAACCCTAACTAAGCCTTGTGGTGGTTGATACATTATATCATCTTGAGGAAGTTTGGCTGGATCAGCTCTGCAGGTTCTGGGCTGTGGGGTCCCCATCCTGCAGGATGTGCAGGGCCTGGAACTTGTTTGGTCCCACCCTGGGGTGTGACTGGATCTGCCCTAAGGCAAGATGGGCTACGCCAGAGTGACTCAACACAAAAAAGTATATAAAAAAGAAGTTGAGGAAGCCTGTGTAGCCCTGCCTTTCCCGCTTTCTTGGTGGCCCTGCCTTGCCCGCTTTCTTGGTGGCCCTGCCCTGCCCCACTTCCTGGGCTTTGGAAGAGCTTAATCTTCGTAGCCACACCACTTCGGAGGAGCTCTGATGGATGCCACAGCTGCTGCTCCTCCTCTGCTCTTCATTGTTTTCTGCCTCCCCGAGAACTGCTGTTGCTTGCCTTGGAGCCAGCAGAGTATGAACTGAAACCTCCACAAACTATGAGCGAAAGAAACCTTTCCTTCCTTCTTTTTGAGTGTCAGGTATTTGTCCTAGCAACGAGTAAAAAGTAACTAAGACAAGCCCCTACACTGCTCACGTTGATGAACATACCAGTCATTACACTAGAAAAATAATTTTACACATAGCATGAACTAAAGAGCATGATGAGAGCTACTTTTACTTCTTAAAAGATAGGAAAGTCTCTCAGGAACTGTATCCTCATTTAACTTCCTCTGTTTCTCTTGTTTTATTTTTACTGTCCTTTCTTTTGGAAACAAAGTGGTGAGGGTGCCGGGCAAGAGGAGAGAGCAAGCTTCTTTCTTTTCCCTAAATGCTCCCTCAGGCCCCATCATATCAGGATTCTGAGTGAAGATGGCCATTCTCCAACCCAAGCCTACTGCACAGCCACTTCTAAACAAATATTAACTAAAGTTCTTAAATATAGGGGAGAAAATGAATAGATTGATGAGTGTCTGTTGTCACTGCATATAGTCTACAGAATGACAGTATTGGATGCATGCAGCAATACCATTTTCATTTAGCTCATTATTTTTTTT
>PVJA010017285.1:0-41902 GCA_004027025.1 Myocastor coypus | reverse complement strand
ATATTTGTTAGAATATTATGTAGCACTGGTTTTGATGTCATGAAATTCTTCAGCTGTTCTTTGTTATGGAAATATTTCACTTCTCCCTCATACTTGAAGGAGAGTTTTGCCGGGTACAATAGTCTGGGCTGAAAATTGTTTTCATGGAGGACTTGAAGCACTCTGCTCCATGCTCTTCTTGACTTCATGGCTTGTGAAGCGAAATCCCCTGTTATTCTGATGGGTTCTCCTTTAAATGTGATCTGTTTCTTTTCTCTAGCAGCTTTTAGTATATTATTCTTCAGCTGGATTTCTGGTATCTTCACTATTATATTTTTGGTGTGTTTTTAGTTGGGTTGATGTTATTTGGGGTTCTGAGGCTTCAGTTACCTTAATGTCTGATTGTTTTCTCAGATTTGGGAAGTTTTCTGCTATTACTTCTGCCCATATTCTTTTTATATCATTTGTATTGACTCCTTCTTTCTCATTGATTCCCATTAATCTCACGTTGTTCATTTTCACATCATCTTGCAGATGATGAATTATTTTTTCCTGCGTTCTGGCTGTTTTTAAAAGATCCTTTCTTACTCTTTCACTGGCTGCAACTGTGTCTTCAAGGTTCGAAACTCTATCTTCATTTTCGTTCATTTGGCTCTGCCAACTTGTGACCGAGGTTTTATTTTCTTGTATATTTCTTTGAAACTGTTTCATGCGATCTATGTCTTTCCTATATTGCTCCGTCAGGGAGCCCATCATTTTTCTATTCTCCTCTAATTTTTTATCGATGTCTTCTTTAATAGTACTGAAGTCTGTCATTATGGTTATCCTTTCTCGCTGTAATACAGAGATTATTTCTGTTTTGTTCTCCTTTCTACTTTTGTGTAGTTGTTCCCCTACTTGGGATGCTATTGATTTAGGCATGTCTTTGTCAACTTTGGATATCATTTCTGCTCTAATGTCCTCTATACGTTTCTCCAGCCATTTTTCTACTTCATGTATTTCTTTTTTCACTTCAGATATTATCTCTGATCTCAGTTGCTCTATAAGTTTCTGCACTTGTGTGTCTGCCTCAGATGTTACCAATTCAGAGGTTTCATCTGTATGGTTTCCATTTTCTTCCATGATAGTGTCTTCTGTATTTGGTTTGGGTGGGCATGGGCCCTGAGATTGCATCCTACTCCTTGTTGTTATCATTTTGTATGGAAACGGCCTCTGCACTTTGGTGGTGTTATGCTGTGTCTGTGGGCGTTTGGTCTGGAGACTCCAAGCTGGTTCCTCTACAGAGGTTCCTGACTCTGTGCTGGAGCTCTGGCTGCTAGCTTCTGTGAATCCCGGTGGACGTGGTCTGTAGGTGGAGGTGGAGCTTTGGGATTGAGTAGTCCTGGTAGGCTCGTGGACCAGATCGGTTGCCAGACAAGATGTTTGATGGGTTCGGTGCTGGAGGACCCGGCCGGCGCGCGAGCTTTGCTACCGGCTGGGTCTAGGTCGGGACTGGAACAGGAAGTTAGTCGCAGGAGCGCAGAGGCGGGGCAGAGGGGCGCAGGCAGCTTACCCGCGGGGGACGCGCGAGCTGTGCTACTGGCTGGGACTAGGTCGGGACTGGAACAGGAAGTTAAGAATTCTTTTCTAATAAATATCATACAGCAAAATTGATAGGGCTCAGTCCTGACTCAAAGTTGTAAGGTGCTTATGCCTTCCATTCTGCATGCTCTTCCTCGTGCTTCCTTATTGACTTGCAATACACAATCCAGTTGTCTTGTGACTTCATGGTGAGGTTCCCAGGAAGCACTATAGTGAGCATCCAGGAGGGAACACAGGCCTCATCCCAGGTCCTGAGGAATCAAACCCTGCTGATAACCACACTGGCGGCTCCAAAGCATGGGGCTCTCTCAGTCAAAGATTCAGAGGGGAGCTCAGCACCAGCCAGTTCCTCCACTGCAGCTGGTTGAGATACCTCCTGAAAGCCAGACTAGCTGGACCCTGCTCTTCTGACCTTGGGAGAATAATATTTGCTATTTTAAGACATCAAGTGGTGGCATAACTTGTTATCCTGCAGTGGATAACTCATACTGCTGGCTAGAGGCCGGCAAGTTACCAGTTACCATGTAGTTGTGAGCCATATTAAGTCAGATTTGTCACTGGATGGCTTTGGAAAAGGTTTTTACACTTGAAAGAAGCTTTTTTTTAATGAAATAAAGAATTTTTGGCCTAGAAAACTTAAAATATTCACTATTGATGCTTTTCACAGAAGTTTTCTAACCTCTGTAGCAAAGATAGAATCTCAAAGCTAAAATAAAAAGTGAAACAACTCCTTTAACTGACTGAAATAAAAGAATAAAGTTAATGAGATAAAATTTGCTCATCATTCATTAAAGTCACTACCTTAAGTTCAAAACCTCAGTCCTAGAAATATAACTGTAAAAAGGACTGGCAAATTTTAGTGGATCTCAGGCTTACAAAGAACTAAAATATGATGTGAATATCTATAATAAAAGTTAATATAGTTCAAGCCTGCGCTAATATAAATACAAGTTCACTTCATTGAAAACTATAACCTGCACAATACATTAGTCAGACTACAGGTTGGAGGGAATATTTTAATATCAATAATTTTAGCAAGGTCAGGGACAGTTTAAAACACTTGTGTGTGGCTTCTTGAATTTAGTTCCTTAAATAATTACAAATACTTTTTAAAATGTCAATATGTATTTTATTTAAAGTAATTGCTATAATTTTCCTGGGAGAGGAGTCCCAGGAATTCGACTAAAGACCTTCTGCTCATCAGGCAGGCACTATACCACTGAACTATATCCCTTGCCCAATCTCTACAACTTTTTTTAATTTTATAACATTGAGATAGTTTCAAAACACATAAGTAGGACAACCACAACAATTAATACAGTGAATATTGCTGTCTTCATACTAGTTGTTCAGAGTACAAGATGCAGACATGATAACTTTTCTAAACACTATTGGTACAAATATGTCTTCTCATTGGACTAAGAGAAAGTAGTTGTATGCACAGTCTAACATGCCATAATGGTAGTGGGTCATCAGTAGAACTGGCAATGTTGGAAGCTGTTGACTTGAGCCTTTTACCTCTCAGCATGTTAGTCTGGCTTTACTTTTTTATCTCGTGGTTAAACTTTTCTGCTGGATAGTTAAGGCCAAGTTAAAGCAGGATCTATGTAATGAAACATGTAACTTTGTATTTGAAAAGGTCAGTCAAATACCCTCAGAATTTACCTTGAATCCGTGTACAGCATTTTTGTCAGTGTCAGCCATCTGAATAAGTCAAAACCACTGCTTGACCAGTTTGCTTTCTGTGAAAGCATGAGAGAATGTTTTCTCTCGGGATGACTCTTCTGAGGCATACCCAATCTCTATAATCTTAATACAACTAATGTGTACATTTTTCTCTTTCAGTTGTCCTCACATGTATTCACAAGCATGGTGGAAAGGACAACCAAGATTGTGCATACTTGAATATAGAATTGGGAAAATGTTAATATACTTAATATTTCTGTTCTATCTTCTCTAATTTCCTAAAATTTATAGCTCTGTATAGCTATCTATGTTGACCTATGCTGTGCACATCCATGCTCAGAAATAGGCTCTGAATCTTTTGGTAAAAGTCACTGAAGAATGAAACGCACCTAGAAACACATGAAAAGCAGGTAATTTTTACGATCTTCGAATTCACATTTGTGTATGGTGTGATGAGGAGCATAGAGAATAAGTGGTTATATTATAATCTGCTTGGGTTCAAAGTATTTTATAAACTGACAAGAGATATGTAACTATAGACAACTATTTCCATGAATTCCTTAATTAGAGTAAAATCTACTCTCCTCATTATTTGTTTCTCTTTGTACTGGTGGTTGAATTCAGGACCTTTCACTTGTCAGACAGGCACTTAAGCCACTGAGGTATTTCTCCAACCCCAACTCTCATCATTTTTTAAAAAATTATTTATTTATTTATTTATTTACTTATTTATTTAGTTAGTTAGTTAGCTATTTATTTATCTATCTATCTGTTTGTTTGTTTTGGCATTACCAGGGATCAAACTCAAGACCTCATGCTTGACAGAAAAGCACTTATTCTATGAGCTATCTCCTCAATTCTCTCCTCATTTTAAGGACATATTTCTCCTTTTTTAATTGTATAGGTCACATTTTCCTATTTTCCATACTCCCTGAGAAATTGCTCTCCACAATAAGAGTAACTGATGGACCCAGGGGTTAAAACTGCTTCTAAACTAGACAAGTAGACAACAGAGAGTGGCAAAAAAAAAAAAATCTTTTTTAATTTCATTAATTTTAATGAGAATGAAATAACAATGAGACTGTTTAAAACATATTAGAACAATTACAATAATTAAAACATTGCATATTGTCTTCATAGTAGTTGTTCAGAGTACAAAATGCGGACATGTTATCTTTTCTAAACACTATTAGTACAAATCTTTCCTTTCATTGAACTAAGTAAAATTACCTGTATATATAGTCCAATAGGGAGCTACCAACAGAACTGGCAGTGTCAGAAGCTGTTGACTTGAGCCTTTTACAGCTCACTGTATTCATATGGCTTTACATTTTATACCTCATGGTTAGACTTTTCTGCTGGATGGTTAAGAACAAGGTAAAGTAAGATCTATATAACAAAAAATGTAGCTTTTGTATCTGACAAGGTCAGTCAAATCCCCTCAGGATTTACCCTAAAACCATGTGTAGAGTTTTTCAGACAGGCATCTAGATGAGTCATAACCATTGTTTGAACAATTTGCTCTGTGTGAAAGATTGAGAGAATGTTCTCTCTCTACATGACTCTTCTTAGGCACACTATACATCATTTATCACTTCCCACTACGGCCCTATAATCTTCTTGCGCTGAAAATTTGAGACACCACTGAGTTATAGGATGTTACAAAACAGATTCTCTTATGTCCTGAGTCCTCAGAAGAAATTGAAGGGCTAGGGCCAAAATATTGGCTAACCTTGTAGCCTTCTTTTTCTCTAATGTTTTGGTTTGCAAACAAGTCGCTACCCTCGAGAAGAGAAGTTTAATGATATTTTTACCCTATAATATAAGCCCTGGATCTTAGCATCACTATCGTTCTGAACACTGAAAGCCTTAGCCATAACATGGAAATGGTATTTTCCACCAATTGTTGATATTGTAGTGAATCCCTATAGAATGTAAAAAAAAAAAAAAAAAAAAAAAAAAAAAAAAAAAAAATTACTCATTTTCACACAGAAATTTAGAAATCTAACCATAAAGAACATTGTAGCAGGACAATTCCATGACATTTTTGTTTCTTATTAGTTTTATCACTTTTTTTTATTTTTTTAGACATTTTCTGGAGTGCTAGAGATATAGCTCAGTAATGCATGCCTGCTTACCAAGCATGAGGTCCTAAGTTCAGTTCCCAGCACCAAAAAAAAGAAAAACAGAAACTCAAAGCCAAACATTTACTTGAGAGACAGTACAGCAATAATTGATATGACATTAGAAGCATTATGCGATTAGAAGCTCAAAAGTGATAGGTATTCCAAGCATGGTTTTAGTAATACATATTGCTGTCCTCAGTCTAGTTGCTTAGTTCGTATATATATTAGCATATATAGTTAGTCAGGGTGAGAATTCTACCAATTAGCTGCTAATTTCAAAAACCCGATGGAGATTCTTAGGACCATTGCCTTAAAAATCTTGTTTATATAAATGTATGGTTTTGCCCCTGCCATGTTTCCTAACTTTTCTCCTTGCTCTCTGTTCGTTGTTTAATCATTAAGTCCTGGATTCCCACTTAACTGTGTTATACCTTTTATTTCTTCTTTTGAATTCTTACACTAGGGAGACTGCATGATATTTACACATGTGAGTCTGGTTTATTTCACTTACCAATGTATCTGTATACTTCCAAGTTGCATTCAGTTATATATGAAAGCTTCAAGTTTATCACTCAGCTACTTAAAACTGAGTAATACTCCACTATATAAAAACACCACATCTTTTTCATCCATTCTTCAGGTGACAGGTATTTTGGTTGTTTTCAAGATTTGGCTATCACAAATTGCACTGCTATAAATATAGATGGACAAAGCCATTATGATATGATGTTTTTAGTTCTTTGGGGGAAAGTTTCCAATAGGCAGATAGTTGCATTGAATGGGATTTCCAGTCCTACATTTTTTTTAATTCAAAATATTTAATTATTTATTTATTTTAAATTTAACAATGGTTATATTCCATATTTTCATCATCGAATAAGTTCAGATTAATAGGTATACGTATATAAGATTGATCAAACAATTAAACACTAACACTTTCAATAAATATTACTTTTTAAAAAAACAGTTAACACACTGTGTATTGTCCTGACAATAGTTATACACAGCACAGGGTGTGGACATGACACACCTTCCGATTAATATTGGTAAGGAAAGAAAAAAATGTAGAGTTCTTATATTAGGGAGACTACGATATTTACACATGTAGGTCTGGTTTATTTCACTTATGAGTATATGTTAAATATACATCTGTTTATATATAAAGTCTTCCAGCTTATCATAATTTATAGCTTAGTAATATTCCATTGTGTAAAAATACATTTTCTTCAGCCATTCTTCAAATGATGGGCATTTGGGTTGTTTCCAAGATTTGGCTATTACAAATTGAGCTGCTATAAACATAAGTGCATAGATATCGCTATGGTATGATGTTTTCAGTTCTTCTGGGAAAATTCCCAGTAGGGGGATAGCTGGATTGAATGGGATTTCCAGTTCCAGTTCTTTAAGGATCCTCCACACTGCTTTCCATAATGGTTGCACCAATCTGCATTCCCACCAGCAGTGGACAAGGGTTCCTCTTTCCCCACAACCTCTCCAGCATTTGTTGCTGATTGATTTCTTTATGATAGCCATTCTTTCTGGGGTGAGATGGTATCTCAGTGTTGTTTTCATTTGCATTTCAGGAATAGCTAGCGATGGGGAGCATTTCTTCATGTATTTGTAGGCTTGCTGTATTTCTTTCTCTGAGAAGTGTGTGTTTATCTCAGATGCCCATTTCTGGATTGGGTCTTTGAATTTTGGAACCCTAATGGTTTTTAGTTCTTTGTAGATTCTAGATAGAAGACCTTTGTCTGATACTTGTTAGTTAAAATCTTTTCGAAATTTGTGGGTCATCTTTTCACTTTGCTAGTGATATCCTTTGACATGCAGAAACTTCTTAGCCGGAGGAGGTCCCACTTGTTGATGCTTTCAAGTGTTAAATGTGCATTTTGATTTTTGTCCATGAATTTTTTCCGTATCCCAATGCCTTCAAGATTTTCTCCCACTTTTTCTTCCAGAAGATTTAATGTTTCTCTTTTAATATTTAGATCTTTAATCCATTTCGACTTTAGTTTAGTGCATGGTAATAGACTAGAGTTAAGTTTTAGTTTTCAACATGTACAGAGCCAGTTTTTCCAGCACCATTCATTATAGAGGATATCTTTCTTCCATTAAGTGTGTTTGGTCCCTTTGTCAAAGATAAAGTGGCTGAGTGTTTTTTTTTTTTTTTATCTGCTTCTGCATGTTCTAATCTATTCCACTGATCTTCGGGACTATTTTTACAGTACCATGCTGATTTTCTTACGGTAGCTTTATAGTATAACTTTAGGTCAGGAACTGCAATGCCTCCTGCCTTACCTTTGTTGCCCAGAATTGTCTTTGCAATTCTGGGTCTTTTTTTGGTTCTGAATAAATTTTAGGACTGATTTCTCCAGGTCTGTGAAGTATATTGATGGTATTTTGATAGGAATTGCATTCAGTCTGTATGACAATTTAGGGAGTATGGCCATCTTCACAATGTTGGTTCTTCCTAACCAAGAGCAGGGAATATCATTCCATTTTCTGAAATGTTCTAGAATCTCTTTTTTCAGAGTACTATAGTTTTCATTGAAAAGATCTTTTACTTCCTTAGTTAGGTTAATTCCTAAGTATTTCATTTTCTTCGGTGCTATCATAAAAGGTACTGTTTCTCTAATTTCTCTCTCAATGTGTTTGTTATCTGTGTAGAGGAATGCTATTGACTTTTGTGTGTTGATTTTGCAGCCTGCTATGCCACTGAATTTGTGTATTAATTCCAGTAGCTTCTTGGTGGAATTCTTTGGGTCTTCCAAGTAGATTATCATGTCATCTGCAAATAGTGATAGTTTTACTTCTTCTTTACCTATTCTTGTTCCTTTTATTTCTCTTTCTTGTCTAATGGCTGTAGCTAATGATTCCAGAACTATATTGAATAGAAGTTGCGATAGGGGGCATCCTTTTCTTGTGCCAGATTTGAGACTAAAAGATTTCAGTTTTTCCCCATTTAAAATTATGTTAGCTGTTGGATTGTTTTAGATGACTTTTATCAGGTTGAAGTAGAGGCCTTCTATTCCAATGTTCTGTAGGACTTTGAATATGAACGAGTCTTGGACTTTGCCAAAGGCATTTTCTGCATCAATTGAGACAATCATGTGATTTTTGGCTTTGGCTCTATTGATATAGTGCATTGCATTTATAGATTTGCATATATTGAACCTTCTTTGCATCCCTGGGATGAATCCTACCTGGTTGTGCTGTATAATCTTCTTGATGATTAGTTGTATTCTATTGGCAAGGATTTTATTGAGAATTTTTGCATCTATGTTCATCAGAGAAATTGGCCTATAGTTTTCTTTTTTAGTTGCACCTCTCTCTGGTTTTGGTATCAGTGTAATACTTGCCTCTAGGAATGATTTTAGAAGGGTTGCTTCCTTTTCAATTTCATTGAAGAGTTTGAGGAGTGTTGGGATTAAGTCTTCAATAAATTTCTTCTAGAATTCAGTAGTGAATTCATCAGATCCCAGACTTTTCTTTGTCGGTAGGCTTTTAGTGCATGTCGTATTTCACTGGATGTTATTGGGTTATTGAGAGTTGTTATATGTTCTTGATTGAGTTTGGGTAATTTTTACTTTTCTAGGAATCTGTCCATTTCATCTGTGTCTTCAATTCTGTGAGAGTGAAGATTCTCAAAGTAGTTATTAATGTTCCTCTGAATCTCTGCTGTGTCTGTAGTAATTTCACCCTTTTCATTCCTTATTGCTTGAATTTGAGTCCTTTCTTTCCTCTTTTTAATGAGGTTAGCTAGGGGCTTATCAATCTTATTTAATCTTTCAAAGAACCAGCTTTTGGACTCATTAATTCTTTGTATTGTTTTCTTTGTCTCAATTGAATTAATTTCTACTCTAATCTTTATAATTTCCTCCTGTCTTTGGGCTTTTGATTTCGTTTGCTCTTCTTTTTCTAGTCTATTGAGGTGCTCCAGGAGAGCATTTATTTGTTCCCGTTATGGTTTTTTTTTTTTCCGTTCTGTTTTCTTAATGTGCAAGTTCAGAGCTATAAATCTCCCTCTAAGAGCTGCTTTCATTGCGTCCAATAAATTCTGGTAGGTTGTGTTTGAATTTTCATTAAACTGTTGATATTGTTTAATTTCTTGTTTCATTTCATCTGTAACCCACTGGTCATTGAGAAGAGTGTTGTTTAATTTCCATGTATTTCTGGGTTTCTTGTGGTTTCTGTTGTCATTTCTTTCCATTTTCATTGCACTGTGGTCAGATAATATGCATGGGGTAATTTTTGGTTTTTTGCATGTACTTAGGCATGACCTATGCACTAATATGTGGTCTATTTTAGGAAATGTCCCATGCACAGATGCAAAAAAATGTGTATTCTTAGGTGGTTGGGTGGAACACTCTCTGTATGTCCACTAATTCCAGTTGTTTCAAGTTCTGGTTCAACTCTGCTACTTCTTTGCTAAATTTTTGTCTGCTTGATCCATCTTTTTAGAATAAGGGGGTGTTGAGGTCTCCTGTTAAGATTGTGTTATTGGATATTAGATTTTTCATGTCCGTTAAGGTTTGTCTTATATAACTTGCTGCTCCTGTGTTGGGTGCATCCAGTTCTAGATTTTTAAGAAGTCTCCATACTGATTTCCAGGGTGGTTGCACCAGTCTACGTCCCCCCCCCCCCAGTAGTGGAAAAGGGTTCCTTTTACCTCACAGCCTCTTCAACATTTGTTTTTGGTTGATTTCTTTATAATATCCATTGTTTCTGGGGTGAGATGCTATCTTGGTGTTGTTTTAATTTGCATTTCACAGATGGCTAGTGATGTGGAGAATGCTTTCATATATTTATTAGCTTCTAGTATTTCTTGCTCTGTGAAGTGTGTGTTCATTTCAGATGTCCATTTATGGATGGGGCCCTAATGTTTTTTAGTTCTTTATAAATTCTAGAGAGAAGACCTTTGTCTGAGAGCTTATTAGTTAAGTTTTTTAATTTGTGGGTTTTCTTTTCACTCTGTTGATAATTTCTCTTGACATGTAAAAATTTTTCTACAAGAGGATGTCCCAGTTGCCTATTCTTTCAAGTATTACATGTGCAGTTTGATTTTTGTTCATGAACTGTTTGCCTATCCTGATGTCTTTAAGATTTCTTCCTACTTTCTCTTCCAGAAGAGTTAGAGTTTTGTTTTAGTGTTTAGATCTTTAATTCCTTTAGACTTTAGTTTGGTGCATGGTGATGGACCAAGGTCAAGTTTTAATTTTTGGCACGTACAGATCCAGTTTTTCAAACACCATTTGTTAAAGAGATTATCATTCTTCCGGTAAACATGGTTGGCCCCTTTGTCCAAGATAAGGTGGCTGAGTGTGCTTGTATTTGCTTCTGCATCTGCTAATCTATTCCACTGATCCTCCAGTCTATTTTTTGCCAGTACAATTCTGTTTCTATCACAGTAGCTTTGTAGTATAATCTCAAGTAAGAAATTATAATGTCTCCTGTCTTGTCTTTATTACCCAGGATTGCCTTTGCTATTTTAGTTCTTTTCTGGTTGAAACAAATTTTAGAATTGACTTCTTTCTCTATGTCTGTGAGGTATGTTGGTGTTATTTTAATAGGGATTACATTAAATCTGTATAACAATTTTGAGAGTATCATCACAGTGTTGTTTTTTCCTATCCAATAGCAGGGAATAACCTTCCATTTTCTGAAATCCTCTTCAATCTTTTTCTTCAGAGTACTATAATTTTCATTGACTAGATATTTTACTTCTTCAGTTAGATTAATCCCTATGTATTTCATTTTCTGCAGAGCTATTGTAAACGGTTTTATTTTTCTAATTTCCCTCTCAGTGTATTTGTTATCTGTGTAGAGGAATGCTATTGACTTTTAAGTGTTGACTTTGTATCCTGCTATGCTAATGAATTTGTATATTAATTCTAGTAAGTCGTTGGTGAAGTTCTTTGGGTCTTCCAAACATCATGTCACCCACAAATAATGACATTTTGATTTCTTCTTTACTTATTCTTATTCCTTTTATTACACACTCTGGTCTAAAGGCTCCAGCTAATGATTCCAGAACTATATTGAATAGGAGTGGTGATAGAGGACATCCTTGTGTTTTAGTATCAGTATAATACTTGCCCCCAGGAATGATTTTGGGTGGATATTTTCCTTTTCCATTTCATTGAAGAGTTTGAGGAGTATTGGGATTATAGCTTCTGTAAATTTCTTATACAATTTGGTTGTGAATCCATCAGAACCTGGATTTTCTTTGTCAGTAGCTTTTTTTATTACATTGATTCTTACATACCTTTATAAATATAGTATAATATAGAATTGCTTTTGTTCCTCTCCTAATATTTATTAAGTAAACAAAATGGTAATAAAGAATATGATCAGCATATCCATCGCTAACACAGAACTTGTGCCTTTCCCCTTGTTGCATATGTATTGTGCCTATACTTATGCATGTTTTAAAGTGTTATTTTCATAACAGACAAAATGTTAGAGTTCAACATTTTACTTTAAGTTACAAAAAAAGTGTTTTTGTGTTTGCCGTGTGGACTAAATATGATAGTCACAAAATGTAGACATTTAAAGATTATGTAAATTAGAGAAGTTTTCAATTGTGACCAATTGTATCTACAAGGTGCTATTTACCTTGTTAAATCCTTTATGATCCTTCCTTACAGACTGGCACACAGTTTGCTTTCTGTCCTAGAATTTATTGATTTAAGAGATGTCAGTTCATTTCAGTTAGCAACTCTCAATGAGATTGATATATATTAATTTGTGCTGAGAAACCTGACTAGCAAGTTTACCTCCTTGTGTGCTTTCATCTATCACATCCTCTCCTAAGAAGCTACAGGAGATAGCCAATAATAAGGAGCTGGCATGGTCTACAAACAAAAGAAGACCCCACTATAACTTGAACACCTGTCCCTTCAAAAATTGCTAAGGCAAGTGAGACTCTATAGACTCTATACTAAAAATAAATATAAACAAATAAATAAATAATATTCTAAGCCAAATAGGGCCCTAAATAACACTGCATGGGCATACCTGCTTTGTCTTCAAGATTGTTTTCTCCACGCTAAGCAACCTAATCCTCAGTTGACACCAAATGAGCTACGAAGCACATTCTGGTTGCGTTCATCTAAACTTTGGGCCTGGCAAAGTTCTTTCTTTTTTTACTTCTTCTCCTTGTTATTATCCGAAGTACTTTGATTTCACTCCTCTTTCTTGAAAATAACTAATAATATAATATAAAATAATATTTGTTTCTTAAACTTTAGTTATTGGTACGTTCCTCACTGCTGTCCCCCAGTGATCCCCAATTCTTCCTACTAGTGCCAACCTCTTACACTATAATTTAAGCAATGTTCTACTCATTGACCATTTATATTTTTCCTTTCTGCACCCTATGAAATCATAATGTGTATCATTTTTTCTTATTTGATATTTTTCATAAGAATAAATTCCTCTGAGTACTAGAAGATCAAAGAGAAAAGATATGTGTACCTTGTCATATTTATTGCCTAATAACTTCACAATTGTTTAGAAAAATTTATACTGACAAGAGAAAATATAATTTCAACATTCACCATTAGTCATTTTAATTTTTCTGAAATTTCTGCTCTATAAATTGGAATGAAAGTATTTCAAAGTGTATATCTAATTCCTAGCAAAATAATGCTTCTATGTTTCATTATCAATTTTTGTTACATGAATCAGATTATATTCTTTATTCTTGTTTTGGGGTACTTGGTATTAAATATTTTATTTATGAAATATTTATTAGATAAACGTTGTTTCTATTGATAGTAAGGCTAATAGTCTTCCATTTTATTGTGTTGTTGTTCAAATATGCTCATTATATTAGATAAGCCTCTAAAGTGTATACAATTTAGTAGATCTTAATCTTTCTCTTTGATGAAATTTTACTAATTCACTTTCCCTGACCTGAGTGTCTGAAAATTTCTGGTTTGTCGTCTTAGAGTGCAGGAATGCGTGCAGCTGGCTTGCCTTCCAGCACTGTGCAACACTTGTAGACCCCCTTAACAATGGCCCAGCCCAGCCACCTCACCGCCTCTGCATGCCACAGCAAACAGAACCACTCCTGCAAGATGCAACTCAGTTGCAACCCTCAGCAATTTTGATTGCTCAAAATCAAAACTTTCTTCATAAATTTTAGTTGAAATCTTCATAAATTTTAGTTGAAATCTTGTTTCGATACTATTGTATGTTTTCTGTTCCTTTTGTTTTGCTATGTACAGCCTGTCTGTGTTAGCTTAAGGAGCACAGCACTCCACTTTGTGCTGGAAAGTTGCTGGAAATCTTTTCAAAATGATGTTCACAGTTTTCTCCCTACCAAAATGATTAACTTCGACTGGGGTCTCCCTGGGCTTCTTCTACTGAATATGTGTAAAGGTTACATATTTAGTCACTTAAATTCTTTTGCATGGTTATTTCCATGTCAGTAGTGTAGAGGTGTCCCGAAACTGATTGTAATTCAAAGATGATAATCATAAAAAGATAATAAATTATGTTACTTATAGAAACTGTAAAACTGCAAAGATTTAGACAAGTGAAGACAGAGAAAAAGAAAGTGGGCCAGAGAGACAAGTCTAACATTTCTATAACTATTTTACAGCATATATGTGAAAAATGCAAACTGTTTCTTATAGTTAATTACTGTTTTCATTTCTAAGACGTAAGACATTCTACCATTCTTGGTAATAAATGTTATATAGGTTTTGATCAAATTTAGGATCCTCTACTTCTTGCATTTCTAAGTTCTGAAACCAAAAATATATGGAGTTTTATATATGCTGCCCAGAATAACAGGGAGACTTTCAACTATCTGAAGTCTTTTCCTGTTAGTCTGTTCTTTTCTGTGTTATAAAAACTCAGGTTTATTTATGAATTGTCACAGTAAGCATCAATCACATAGTTCCTATGCACAGAAAAGTGAAAACAACAACAAAAGCAAAGGTAGAAAAAAGGCATTAAATTAACAATTGTGAAATGATTAAGCTACGCTGGGGTAAGACACAGTGATATTGTTACAATTTCTCCATGATTAGAACAGCAATTGTTGCACAGCAGGATGTAAGTAACCAAAGTGAACAAAAAATGTCCTCTGTTTATAGAAGCTCCCAGCTCCCCCTCACAGGCACCACCACCTAAGCTCAGTCTCCCACCAGTGAGTGCTCACTGGAGCTCAGCCCTAGTGCACCTGCACAGGTTCTAGGTCATGAGCTACTTAAAATAATCTAAGGTGTGGTGAGCTGAGATAGAACTGAAGTGAAATGCTACTACTAGGTGACTTGTATAACTATTTCATTACATATTACAATGTAATAAGAGAGATAAGTGCTCAATAAATCTATTCTCTTGAATCATCCTGAAACATAGCCTCTTCCCTTTCCCCCATCTGTGGAGAAACTGTCTTCCACGAAACTGGTCTCTAGTGCCAAATTGGTTGAGGACAGCTTTAGCATAATGAGTAAAAATCAGGAATAAGGTTTGAGAGGTAGAGAATGAAATGGAATGACAGGATGCTTATGCTCTGATAGGTATGACCATGTTCATGCCCAGATAAGCCGTGCTCAGTTTGAAGGACATTCATTGTTGAGTGTCTAACATCTTAAGAAACAAACTTGAAGATGGAATTTCATGAATAAAGGTTAACAATATAGTTTTCCACCCAAGTAAGTACTTTTTTTATTACTTTTAATAAGAAATAACAATGTGACAGTTTCAAAACACATTAGTAGTACATTCCCAATAACTGACACAATGCGTATTGTTGTCCTCATAGTAGTTATACAGAGCACAGGGTGTAAATGTGATAATTTTTCTAATCATTATTGGTACAAAAATTTTTAAGTACTTTGTTTGCAGCATAAGGTATCATTTGCCTTGTAAACATGAAATCAATATAAAACAGTAAAAGACAGATTGCCACAGTTGATTTTAATACTTTGGACTTAACATGAATCCCAAATCACTAATTGAATAAAAGATTTTTTAAAAGAAAATCTTCCCCAAAATGTATAAATTTTGACAAGGATGTGTAAATAAAATACTTAATAAGACATGATTCTAAATATCCATAGAAACTAAATAGCTTTTTAAATCTCGAATTATTTTAAAATTTTAAACTCTTAATAGTCTATCTTAAAATTGTCTGAGCAAAAGATGTATTTTCTGGCTCCTTACATATATATGATCTTCAGTTAAATAAAACAAAACTTTTAACCTTTAAATTTTATTCATGGAATTATTGAATTTTGCAAATGTTTAATCATGCTTCTTTGTTTTGGTTCAGATACAGTTTTGTTTGTTTGTTTGTTTGTTTGTTTGTTTGTTTGTTTTTCTTGTTTTGTTTTGCTTTTTGAGGCAGGGTCTCGCTATGCAGTTGAGGCTGGCCTTAAGCTCACTTTTGTAGCCCAGGCTGGTCTCGAACTCGCACCAATCCTCCTGCCTCAGCCTCCCAAGTGCTGGGATTACAGGCGTGAGCCACCACGCCCGGCAACTCAGATACAGTTTGAATATTCCTGTGATGTCAAGCACTGAAGTTTAACCTTTGTTGAAAAACATGAGCAGCACCAATACGCAAATACATGGGACAGGCAACAACTGAGGGAGTACCAGAATTACTGGAAGTACTCCTGAAAAATTGAAGAGAAGCTTAGACAAACATACTGGGTTTCTGTGAGAATACTAACCTGGCTAGATACTGAGGTGCATGTAACCCCTAAGGACGTCTGGCAGTCTTTCTTCATATAAATCCTTCAAAGGCATAGTACTGCTTAAAGAATTTGATATAAAACTATACAGGCTAAGGATGCTCCATCTTGCACATAGTTGCGGCTACCTATTCTTTATATGTTTTCTTGAATGGATTTTCACAAGAAAATCATCCTTTGCTTTCCTCAATAAGTTTCTTTAATTAAGCAATTTCCAGTTACTATACTGAACTGTGTGAGGCAGGCTAGCTCCTAAATAAAAGAGATTGGTTTATCTTACAGTTTTAGAAACCCAAAGTCAAGATTAGGCAGTTTGGCCTCTGATGAGAGCTCTCTTGTGTCAAACGTATCATGATGGATTGTGTCATGATGGAAGTATGATGAAAGAGATTACATCTCAGAGTTCATTAAGAAGCTGTTACCATAGTTTCTCTGATTCTTCCTTTCACAAAGATGCAACATAACTGATAATGCTTTCTCCTTGCTGGAGGCACAAGATACCCTTTATACTTGATCATATCTTTTCTTCTGTCCTTGTTACTTACTGATTTTGGAAGGATTCTGTCACTACCACATCTGGCAAGCAAACTCTTTTCTGATGGCTCCTTTTATTAATACAAAAGGAAAGGAGATAATCTTCTAAAATTGATTGTAGTTATCAGAAGTATGAGTAAAATGCTATCTTGCATTTCTAATTTATCACCAGCCCTATTGACTTTCAAATATTATCTTGAATTCAGCAACTTGCAGCCACTTTCCGTATTACCAGTGGTATTTTATTGCTTTTAATAAGAAATAACAATGTGATAGCTTCAAAATACATTAGTAGTACATTCCAAATAACTGATACAATGCATACTGTTGTCCTTGTAGCAGTTATTTAGAGCCCAGGATGCAGACATGATAATTTTTCTAATCATTATTGATATAAAAATTTTGTCTCATTGAACTAAGAGAAAGTAGTTGTATACATAGTCCAATATTCCAAAAATGTGAATTGCTGATGCCTAGCTCTTACTCTCAATTAATACCCTTTTTATCTTTTTATTAACCAATCATCTACTTGAGAGAGAGTATAGCAGTATCTGAGTGTACAATAGAAGCAGCACACATCTAAAAGTTCTGAACGACATACGTTGCAAGTGTAGTTTTAGTGGTGCTTCAAAAATCTTTGATTTCAATTCAGCTATGTTATGCCTTTCCATTTTTATTTCTTCTTTAGATTTCTTATACTAGGGAAACCATACAATATTTAAAAATATAGGTCTGGTTTATTGCACTTATGAGTTTATACTCAAGATAAATCCATTTATATATGAAGTCTTCCAGTTTATCATTCTTTATAGCTGAATAATATTCCATTGTATAACAATACCACATCTTTTTTTAACTATTCTTGAAATAATGGGCATTTTTCTTATTTCCAAAATTAGGCTATTACAAATTGGGCTGCTATAAACATAGGTGCACAGATATCACTATGCTATGATGTTTTCAGTTCTTCTGGGAAAATTCCCAATAGGGGTATAGCTGGATTGAATGGGATTTCTAGTTCTAGCTTCTTAAGGAGCCTCCACACCACTTTCCATAGTGGTTGCACCAAGCTGCATTCCCACTAGCAGTGGAGAACTGTTCCTTTTTCTCCACAGCCTCTCCAGAATTTATTGCTGGTTGATTTCTTCATGATAGCCATTCTTTCTGGGGTGAGATGGTATCCAAGTGTTGTTTTAATGTGCATTTCATGCATGGCTAGCGATGTGAAGCATTTCTTCATGTATTTATAGGCTTGCTGAATTTCATTCTCTGAGAAGTGTGTGTTCATCTCGGATGCCCATTTTTGGATTGGGTGTTTAAATTTTGGGACCCTAATGGTTTTCATTTCTTTATAGATTCTAGATAGAATACCTCTGTTTGAGTTCTTATTCGTTAAAATCTTTTCAAAATTTGTAGGTTGCCTTTTCCCTCTGTTGATAATTTCTTTTGACATGCAAAAACTTCTTAGCCAGAAGAAGTCCTATTTGTTGATGCTTTCAAGTGTTAAATGTGCATTTTTATTTTTGTCCATGAATTTTTTCGGTATCCCAATGCCTTCAAGGTTTTCCCCTCAGGATTAAGTTTGGGACCATAGACAGTACTTTGTAGAACTGTTGTTAGTGTCAGCCTTCGGGATGAGTCACAGCCATTGCTTGGCCATTTTGCTTTCTGTGAAAGCCTGAATGTTTTTCTTTGGGTGACTCTCCTTAGACGCACTATAGTTCATTCATCCCTTTCTTCTCAGGTTCCATAATCTCATTGACTAGAAAACTTGGGACACCTCTGAGTTATAGGATATTACAGCACAGGTTCTCTTATATCCTGAGTCCTTATTGACCTTGAAGGGCGAGAGTCAAAATATTGGCTATCCTTATAACCCTTCTTTTTCTCCAATTTTTGGTCTGTTAACTTACATTCTTAACCCTCCAGCAGAAAAGCCTTGTGATACTATTACTCTGTAACTTAGGTACTTGAGCTTATCATCACTGGCTTTCTGAGTATCAAATATCTTTGATGTTGCTTGGAATTGATATTTTCTGACCATCATTGATATTCTAATAACTTTCCATGCAGTGTGATATAAGCAGTTACACAATTTTGACACAGATATTTGGAAATTCAAGGAAATACAAAATTGTAGCCTGTCAAGACTATAGTTTTTGGCCCAGTCTCTTATATTCAAGTACTACTCTTGAGAGAGAGAATAACAGTAACTGAGCTTACACCAGGAGCAGTACACATCAAAAAGACAAGAGTGACATGCATTCCAAGCATAATTTTAGTGTTACATTGTGCTATAATCAATATGATGAACTTTTTGAAGGTTCTTGAGACCAATATCTGATTCATCCTGTGTACATAAGTGCATGGTTTTGCTATTGATATGTTTTCTACTTTATCTGCTTCCAGTCACTTCGTTCTTTAATCCATAACACATTCAGCTGTGTTATGCCCTCAAGTTCTTGTGTTCTTCTTTAAAGTTCTTATGTTAGGGAGACTATATGATATTTACACATGTAGGTCTGGTATCTTTCACTAATGAGTATATGTTCAATATGCATCCATTTATATAAGAAGTCTTCAAACTTATCATTCTTTATGGATGAGTAGTATTCCATTGTATAAAAATCCCACATTTTTTTTAACCATTCTTCAAATGATGGGCATTTTGGTTGTTTCCAAGATTTGGCTATTACAAATTGAGCTGCTATAAACATAGGTGCACAGATATCACTATGCTATGATGTTTTCAGTTCTTCTGGGAAAATTCCCAGTAGGGGGATAGCTGGATTGAACGGAACTTCCAATTCTAGTTTTGTAAGGATCCTCCACACTGCTTTCCATAATGGTTGTACCAATCTGCATTCCCACCAGCAGTGGAGAAGGGTTCCTTTTTTCCCACAGCCTCTCCAACATTTGTTGCTGGTTGATTTCTTTATGATAGCCATCCTTACTGGGATGAGATGGTATCTAAGCGTTGTTTTCATTTGCATTTCATGAATAGCTAGCGATGTGGTGCATTTGTTCATGTATTTGTAGGCTGGCTGTATTTCTTTCTCCAAGAAGTGAGTGTTGATCTCAGATGCTCATTTCTGGATTGGGTCTTTGAATTTTGGAACCCTAATGGTTTTTAGTTCTTTGTAGATTCTAGATAGAAGACCTTTGTCTGAGTACTTGTTAGTTATAATCTTTTCTAAATTTGTGGGTCGTCTTTTCACTTTGTTAGTGATTTCCTTTGACATGCAGAAACTTCTTAGCCGGAGGAGGTCCCACTTGTTGATGCTTTCAAGTGTTAAATGTGCATTTTGATTTCCGTCCATGAACTCTTTGCTTACTCCGATGTCTTCAAGATTTTCTCCCACTTTCTCTTCCAGGAGATTTAATGTTTCACTTTTAATATTTAGATCTTTAATCCATTTCGATTTTATTTTCGTGCATGGTGATAGACTAGGGTCACGTTTTAGTTTTCGGCATGTAGAGAGCCAATTTTTCCAGCACCATTTGTTAAAGAGGCTGTCTTTCTTCCAGTACACATGTTTGGCCCCTTTGTCAAAAATAAGGTGGCTGAGTGTGTTTGTGTTTGCTTCTGCATCCTCCAGTCTATTCCATTGGTCTTCAGGTCTATTCTTTTGCCAATACCATGCTGATTTTATTAGTGTAGCTTTGTAGTATAATTTTAGGTCAGGAATTGTAATGCCTCCTGCCATACCTTTATTGCTGAGAATTGTCTTTGCAATTCTGGGTCTTTTTTGGTTCCAAATAAATTTTTGGAATGACTTTTCCAGCTCTGTGGGGTATGTCAGTGGTATTTGTATAGGGATTGCATTAAATCTGTACAACAATTTAGGGAGTATGGCCATCTTCACAATGTTGGTTCTTCCTATCCAGGATCAGGGAATATCTTTCCATTTCCTAAGATCTTCTAAGATCTCTTTTTTCAGACTACTATAGTTTTCATTGAAAAGGTCTTTTACTTCCTTAGTTAGGTTAATTCCTACGTATTTCATTTTCTTCGGTGCTGTCATAAAGGGTACTGTTTCTCTAATTTGTCTCTCAGTGTGTTTGTTATCTGTGTAGAGGAATGCTATTGACTTTTGTGTGTTGACTTTGTAGCCTGCTATGCTACTGAATTTGTGTATTAATTCCAGTAGCTTCTTGGTGGAGTTCTTTGGGTCTTCTAAGTAAATTATCATGTCATTGCAAATAGTGATAGTTTTACTTCTTCTTTACCTATTCTTGTTCCTTTTATTTTTCTTTCTTGTCTAATGGCTGTAGCTAATGATTCTAGAGCTATATTGAATAGGAGTGGTGATAGGGGACATTCTTGTCTTGTACAAGATTTGAGAGTAAAAGACTTCAGTTTTTCCCCATTTAGAATTATGCTAGCTGTAGGATGGTTGTAGATTGTCAAAGGCCTTTTTGGCATCAGTTGAGGCGAACATGTGATTTTTGGTCTTGCTCTATTGATATAATGCATTGTATTTATAGATTTGCATATATTGAATCATCCTTGAATCCCTGGAATGAATCCTACCTGGTCGTGATGTATAATCTTCTTCATGATTTGTTGTATTCTAGTGGAGAGGATTTTATTGAGAATTTTTGCATCTATGTTCATGAGAAAAATTGGTCTGTAGACTTCTTTTTTAGTTACATCTGTCTCTGGTTTGGGTATTAGTGCAATACTTGCCTCTAGGAATGATTTTGGAAGGATTTCTTCCTTTTCAATTTCATTGGACAGTTTGAGGAGTATTAGGGTTATGTCTTCTTTAAATTTCTTGTAGAATTCAGTAGTGAATCCATCAGGTCCTGGACTTTTCTTTGTTGGTAGGCTTTTTATTACATTTCATATTTCATTGGCTGTTATTGGGTTATTGAGAGTTCTACTATCTTCTTGATTCAGTTTTGGTAATTTGTACTTTTCTAGGAATCTGTCCATTTCATCTGTGTCTTCAATTCTGTGAGAGTAAAGATTCTCAAAGTAGGTATTAATGATCATCTGAATCTCTGCTGGTTCTGTAGTAATTTCAGCCTTTTCATTCCTTATTGCTTGAATTTGAGTCTCTTTCCTCTTTTTGATGAGGTTAGCTAGGGGTTTATCAATCTTATTTAATCTTTCAAAGAACCAGCTTTTGGATTCATTAATTCTTTGTATTGTTTTCTTTGTCTCAATTGAATTAATTTCTGCTCTAATCTTTATAATTTCTTCCCGCCTTTGGGCTTTGGATTTCATTTGCTCTTCCATTTCTAATTGGTTTAGGTGCTGTGTGAGATTGTTTATTTGTTCTCGTTCTATTTTCTTAATGTGTGAGTTCAGAGCTATAAATTTCCCTCTAAGAACTGCTTTCATTGCATCCCACAAATTCCGTTATGTTGTGTTTGAATTTTCATTAAGTTGTACATATCGTTTAATTTCTTGCTTAATTTCATCTGTAACCAACTGGTTTCTGATAAGTGTGTTGTTTAATTTCCATGTATTTCTGGGGTTCTTGTGGTTTCTTTTGTCATTTATTTCCAGTTTCATTGCAGTGTGGTCAGACAATATACATTGAATAATTTCTGTTTTCTTGCATGTACTTAAGTATGACCTATGCACTAATATGTGGTCTGTTTTAGAAAATGTCCTATGTGCAGATGAAAAAAATGTGTATTTAGAAGTGCTTGGGTGGAACACTCTGTGTATGTCCACTAAGTCCAATTTTCCAAGTTCTGGTTCAGTTCTGATACTTCTTTGCTAATTTTTTTGTCTGCTTGACCTGTCTTTTTGGGATTAAAAGGGTGTTAAGGTCTCCTGTTAAGATTGTGGTCTTGGATAGTAGATTTTTCATGTCCATTAAGATTTGTCTTATATAACTTGGCACTCCTGTGTTATGTGCGTACATATTTATGAGTGTTACTTCTTCCTCCTGAAAATTTCCCCTAACCTGTATGTAGTGCCTTCTTTATTTCATTTGATCAATCTTGGCTTGAAGTTTAGATTGTCTGCAAACAGGATTGCTACCCCTGCTTTTTTTTTTTTTTTTTTTGTTTGACATGTTTGGGCATTTGATATTGTTTTCCATCCTTTAACTTTTAGCCTGTGAGGTTTTTTTTGTTTTTGTTTTTGTTTTTGTTTTTTTTTACAATAGTACACAAAAGGACATCATGACCATGTAAATTTTATCTCAAGAATAAAAATTTTGATTTAATACATAAAACTTAATCACCATAATTTACTTTAAGAAGACTAAGAAAGAAAAATGTGTATATCTCAATAAATAGCGAAAACGTATTAGATAACACAACACTCATCAATGATAGAAACTTTCACAGAACCAAGAGCAGAAGGGAACTGCTTCATTTCTAATTCTGTAATTGGAAAGATCAGGATCTGCATCTCATTTTCAGGTATAATTGCTCTAGGCCAAAAGATGCAAGAGTTCCTTTTAGGGTAATTATAGAAACTCTTTGAATTTCTCAGCATGCCTGGAGCAAGGAATTTAAATTCTGAGTTTAAATTCATTGCCTTTTGTTGTTTGCTTGATTTTGGTACAGCTGGAAGCAGATAGCCCATGTCAGAAATCCTAGAAGCATAGTCTTCCTCAGTGTCATTGTTTGCCTTGCATCCAGTAGGCATTTTGCTATAAGCAATCATGGTAATTATTTGAATAATATATATTTCTTGTGTGTTATACCCTGATGCTGGAAGGATTTTTGCTTTTTGTAAAACCATCCCGTCTGACAACCAAGTACAAGTTTCATTTTCTTAAGAAAAAAGTCTCTGAAAAACGTTCTCTCAGGCTTTCACAGAAAGCAAAATGGCCAAGCAATGGCCGTGACTCCTCCCGAAGGCTGACACTAACAACAGTTCTACAAAGTACTGTCTATGGTCTCAAACTTAATCCTGAGGGGATTTGACCCTGGAAGATACAAAAAAAAAAAAAAAAAAAAAAAAGAATGTTTTGTTATACAGGTCTTGCTTCGAATTGCCCTTGACCACCCAGCAAGAAAAAAATAAAAAAAGCCTTAATTACAATGCATGGAACGCAGAGCTAGATTGGTGAGATGAGCTTTAGGAGGCTTAGATTCAATAGCCTCCTACATCACAAGCTTCACTGGTGGCCCACTGCAATTGCAAAACATTTGACTGTATATATATCTGCTTCCTCTTAGTTCAAAGAGAAATATATTCTTTTCCCTTTTTTTTTTCTAAGCAACATCAATAGGGAGGTGGGTCATGCCCACACACTGTACTCTGTACAATGATTGTGAGGACAATGTGCAATATGTCAACTTTCAAAGAAAAGAAAGGGGAAAAGAAAAAATAGTATTGTTGATTTAGAAAGGTTAATGTTTAATTGTTTCATCTATCTTATATACCTATATGTATTAATCTAAACTGATCTGATGATGAAAATATGTAATATAAACATTGTTAAATTTAAACAATAAAAAAATTGAAACTCAAAAAAAAAAAAAAAAGTCTCTGGCCACTTTGGGTATTATTGGCAAAGGATAGGTCAGACTTCCTGAGAAGAAATAGATATATTAGAAGAGTTTGAATGGTTTACAAAATTATTTTAATCAATGAAATGGATTTTAGTTGAGCTTGATAAACAATACTCTAAGCCACACCTCAGGACCACCTGTAACTATTGCTCTTATCAAGATCAACAAGGACGAGCCGGGTGTAATGATTTTACACACCTGTAATCCCAGCACTGGGAGGCTGAGGCAAGAGGATCATTGTGAATTCAAGACTAGCCTGGCTTACAAAGTGAGCTCCATTCCAGCCTGAATTGCATAGTGACACTATGCTTCAAAAAGACAGACACACACATGCACACACACACACACACACACACACACACACACACACACACACACACACACACACACACGATCAGCAAGGACTTGCTAAATTTGGATCATAAGTAAAAGCATTTGGCTTTAAGGCCATTCTACCTGGGTTTTAGTGAAAATTCATACTATGTCAGCCACAGTCACAAAACTGCCTGTCAAATCTTGTTCTCATAAGACTCTTTACCTCTTAATGTGTTTTGTAACTTTTTGTTGAAAGGTGGCTGGGATGTACTAAGTGGATGGAACAGCAATAATGCAGTGTTTGGGCTGGGAAGGGTAGAATTCTCCAGCCCAGGGGTCACAGCTGTCCCTTGATTAGCCTGCAATTGTGCATTCTAAATTTCACTAGCTCACTAGTTTTTCAGTGCCTTTATCTTCTATTTTGGACCCGCTGAATAGAGGGTCCGGAGTTGAGTGTTTCCTTTGACCACTTGGAAGCCTCTAGCCTTTGGCTGCCCCAGGTTGGCTGAGGAAAGATGTCAGAAGGCACGCTTTGTTGAGGACAAAATGCTTCAGCTGTTTCACATGCCCCAACCTCCAGGAAGCATGAAAGAATTTGTTTCTGGGTATTCACTCTGAGAACCTGGTAGTGCTTAGAGATAAAACTACCAAAAAGTATAGCGGGGGGATTTTAAACCTGCAGTCTTGCCTGCACTGAGCCTTAGGGAATTTATCAGAGGTTTTTGCTTACAGATGTTTCCGCTCCAGGTAAATTATGGTTTTTTGTACCTGTCTGCCTGTTCCATTCTCAAAGGCAACAGTTTTTCTATGAACTCAGTTCTTTGGCCAACCAAAACACAGTTGTTGATCTCTTTGTTCAGCCTTTTACTTATAACTAGGATGGAGTTACAACCTCTAAATTCTTTATTTGCCAAGCTAGTGGCAAATAAAGACCAGGGCATGGGTGTGTTGGGGGGACAACCTGCTCTGGCCCTCCTCCTGTTCCTCTCTCAGACAGGGGCTTTCTTTTGCCCAATAAATCTGCTCTCCTCATAACCTGTGTTTGTTCCTAAAGTTCATTCTTTGGTTTTAGAGAGCACGGACTTGTCCCAGATACTTTTCAGGTTGGGAGATCATTTTTCCCCTATATTATTTGGAGGATTCCTGTATCATTTTGAGGTTATCCACCCTGCAATCAGTTTTATTCTCCCTATATCATTTGGAGTTTCCCACCAAGATCATTGGATTGAGGTATGAATCAGTTTTTCTTTCATAAAATTCTGCAAAAAAAACCCAAAAACAAACAAACCAAAAAACAGGGCATGGTAGCACAATCCAGTATCCCAGCCCCAACGAGGCTGAGGCAGGAGGATTGCCAGGAGTTCAAGGCCAGATTGCATTACACAGTGAGTTCAAAGCCAGGCCGAACTACATACTGAGATACCATCTCAAATAATAAAATAAGATAAAGTCATTGGTATCTGTGAAAATATAAAAGTTTACTTGTACTTTATTCTCTAGATAAATTATATAAAATTTTTATATAGTTGAGGTGCCATGAGGCCTCTGAATAAATTTCTTTATGTATCTTAGTGATCTGTTATACTTTTACTACTGTTATTTCTCCATAAGGCATTCATAATCTCCACTTTATTTCCAAGCTGTAATCTGAATAGTGGATAGCATAAATTGGCATTTAATAAATGTAGAATAAACAATGAATGAATGAATGAATGAATGAAATATTTCCTTGTGACTCTCTGGATTCTTGCTGCTATCACCAAAATACTTCTCATCTTTCCAATGACTTCAGTTTGTCTTGAGGAATTGTTCTAACTTTAATATAACAATTAGTAACTTGCTCTGATTTTTTTTTTTTTTTTGGTACTTTAGGAATGAGTTTACATGGTGTTCTGAGTCTCACTAGTAGATCAGATTCACACTGATCCACCTGTTTACAGCCTCCCAAGAGCTGAGATTACAGGTGCACACCACTGCACCCAGCCTCAATTGGGGTCTAAGAGCTCCCCGGCAGCGGGGCCCAGACAGCAGACCTGGGAATGGAACTCCAATCCCTGCATCTGCTTGTAGCACTTTAATCCAGTGAGCTATTTGGCCCTTTGCTCTGAATTTAATCTCTGAAAAGTTTCTCTTGATGTTCAAGTCAGAAGTTACAAAATTGAGTAACTCACAAATCTCATAGGGGTACTTAAACATAACCACTTTAAAGCTTTCAAAAGGAGCCAAAACTGCTGAACTAACAAAAAATGAAAGAACTTAAATCTGCTTATTTGTTTAGTAGCCAAGATTTAATGCACATTATGTTGTATATTTTCCTTGGCATGCTTATATTCTGATGGCTTTCTTCACTGTTCAGGAATCTCTTAAGTTCTATCATCCTTTTATGCTCTACTCTCATCAGCTGAAGAGTACATGCAAGAAATACTGATTTTAATTTTAACCTAAATAGAACATTAAGCAAAAGAAAGCTTCACATGATATACTTGGTATCCAAACAACACTAAATTGATTTTAAAGTATTTACATAGCAATATGTAAATAGTAACAACTTCAGTTCTACCAAAGTCCCAGTAGTTAATTACAAATTGTGCTAGAAGTCATGTCTCATACCATTAGCCTAACTATATTTATGTGGTTTTAATCCCAGAACAATGAACTAAGAAATAATTAATTTTAGAAAACAATGAGCCAACACGAAGAGATCATAAAATTATGTTACAAGCAAGGCAATCATGAGAAGCATACTTATCTAAGGTAAAGGAATCCATAGTCATTGGATGAGCAAAAGTCAGAGGGAGACAGATGCCATGTCAACATACGGATTAAAATCTTTAGCTTAGGCCCTGCGTGATCTGTCTTCTGCTTAACTTCTTCAGCCTTGCTCTACAAACATTCTTCTCCTCACTTTCTGTTTCAGCTCATTTGGAGTACTTTTTGATACTTCTTTTTAAAGAGCTTATGTGTTTATACTACATTGGCTAGGCATAATCTCAATTTTCTCCTCCCTAACTGCTTCCTAATATATCTCTGTTCAGGGAAAGGTGCACTGTGGATAACTCAAGGGATGATTGTTTCCTTCTAACTTTACCTCAGGTAAGTCCCACTCCCCTCCAAATATTTCCTAGTTTTCCTTGGAGCAGCCACTTCATGTGTGTTTCTCAGACAGTAAAAGGTGCCAGGAGATATTTTTGTTTTACTGATCATTTTCTCATCTAACAGTGACTGGTACATAGCATGTATGTAATAAACAGTAGGTAAATGAATCAAAATTAATGCTTATGTTGGATAAATTTACAGTTTTCAACTCAACACACACACACACACACACACACAAATAATAACAAAAAAATAATAACAGATGCGATACAAGTGCAGGAAGTAAATAAGACAGGCCATAAGATAATGTAGGAATTTGTGAAAATGGTGGGGAATTCTAATAATTTTGCACATCATTACAAATATAGCATGTTCATAATGCCAGATTTAGGTATAGGACATTTATTTTAAATAGACTAGTGATAGATAAATAGATAAAATTATTCATTACAAATGATATTATGGATGACATTAAATGTCATGAGAAAAATCTCCAAGATACTATTTGTAGCTCTGTGGCACAAGTGCGCGCCTGGCAAGTGCAAGATCATGAGTTCAAACCCTGGTCCTGTAAAAAAATAAAAGAACAAAACAAAAAGAAAAATGTCATTGAAGAAACAGGGTTAGGTAATCTATACTATACTATACTATACTATACTATACTATACTATACTATACTATACTATACTATACTATACTATACCATACCATACCATACTATACTATTACTATACTATAGACTAACCCCAGGGCCTCCATAATGAGATGCATTTGAACCCTCTTTAATCTTTTGTTTTGTGAGACAGGGTCATGTAAAACTTCCAAGTTGTCATGATTTGAACTTGTGATCTTATTGCCTCAGCCTTCTAGAGTGCTGGGCTTACAGGTATGCGCCAGCATTTCTGGAAGGATTTGGTAATGCTGAGTCTGTTTAGGTTGGAGGTAAAAGTTAAGCTTCATGTGGTAAGTTCCACTGATAGTTTTGAACTATATGAATTGTAAATAAGTATTATGGCACCATTAGCCTTAAACATGTTTTATTGAAACTGATCCTAAACCAAGATTTCTTAGGAAGAGTATGCAAAGTAAAAATGGGACAAAAAGCTGAAATATGGGGAACTCTGAAGTTTAAGAGTCAGGCAAAAGAATAGGATAATTAGAACAACCAAACAATAACTAGAAAGTTAACATGGAAACTAAAAGAAATGGGTTTCAGTAGGAATTGGTCACTGATGTTACAGAAAAAAAGCATGTTGATTGTGCCTGATGCCTGCCACCCATAAAAGAACTTCAATGAGCTACAGTCTTCCTCTATGCTTGAGTAGGCTGAGGGAATTATGTGATTAGTGAATTTGTGAAGTATGTCTGATGTGTCTGTCCTGCTGTCTCTTAAGGTTGTCCACAGAGATCAAGTTCTGGTTTAATTTTTCCATACAGTCTTTTCTTAGCAGTTCTAGGAACTGGATATATAAATCTGTCTAATTTTAGGAACCTGCTAGCAAATCTATCTAGCTTACACATTCTCATGAGTGATATGGGTAAATAATAACAGCCAGCTTCCTCTTATCACTAGTAAAGTCATATTTTTGCCTCCATACCCTTCCAAATTGTTAGATACAGCAGAAGGTAATTATGATATGGGAATTTCCAATTAACCAGAAATTTCAATAACTGATGTCAAGCAACAGAAGAATAAGTATAAGGGCTGAAAATGAATATGGTGATTAAGGACTAATCATAAGCTATTGTGTTCCTTCTTAAGGTCAACTGTACTTCTCTAAGGAAGGTATCTGAATAAGTATCTTTATGATGAAGTGGTATACTTTGGAGATGGTTTGATTGTATCCTCCTGAAGTATTCTGTGTTGAAGAATCAGGGCTTACTATGGTGGTGTGGACCCTCAAGAGATGGTCTATGGAAGGTCCTCAGGTCCTTGACAGTGTTGCCCTTGGAAAGGGTTAAGCATGTATTCACAAGAACAAATACTTATAAGAGCAAACGAATGGACATCTGAGTAATTCTCTGGCTCCCTGCTCAGAGAAGTGAGTCCTTGATTTCAAATTCATTTCTACTATGAGCTTGTGAAACTCTTACAAGAAGTTGACAAAATCCTGACTTTTAGCCTGCAAAATTGTTATCTAAATAAGCCTTTTTTTTTTCAGCCTGTTTTCAGTTTTTGTTTTTTGCAGTACTGAGGTTTCTACAGGGCCTTCTTACTGAGTTACATCCTTTGTCCCTTTTTTAGTTCTTATTGTAAGACATTTTCTCACTAAGTTTCTCAAACTAGGTTCAGGCTTGTGCTTATGTTTAAATTATGGGCCTGCAGCACCCCACTTGGCTAAGTCTATTGTTACAGTAATAAAAATTTATGAATAGGAAAGAGGCAACTATAACTACTGCTGAGATCCCTGTAACTGAGAGTCCCTAAGAGCAAGCCCCAGCCATCTCAAGAACTTCATTAACCAGGACTTTTTTAGTTGGAAGTGAATAAATTTTATTTTAAAATAGTTTAGATGAGGATAGCAGGGATTTGGAGAAAGATAAAGAAGAAACAATCACTTAATGAAATACAATGCATGAATCTATAATCCTGGATTTCATATGATATCATTTTGTTTGTGTCTTTTTGAGACAAGATCTCACTATGGAGTTCAGGCTGGCCTTGAGCTCACCTTGTAGCCCTGGAGAGTCTTACAATGATCCTCTTGCCTCGGTCTCCTGAGTGCTGAGATTACAGGTGTGTGCCACCACACTCAGCTAATACGATATCATTTGTACTCTCTTTCTCTTCATCTTCTAATGTTTTTGTTAAAAGGTAAGATGGGTCAAAGATAGTCAACAGCAGCTCTAACTCCAGCAAAATTTTCATTATTAATTGGAAAGAGTGAGTTGGTAAGTGTGGCAGGGAAAAATAACATTACTGATAACCTTATCAGGCAAAGCAAAGTTATCTCCTGCAAAGAAAAGATGCACAAAAAGTACACGTTCTTCACTGCATTCCACTCCTTGGCTACTTAGTAACTATAATTTTTTTTTCCTGTATGTAGGAGAAAGAGGGTCTGTAAGTAGGCAAAGGCCTCATTAGGCTTTCTAGCTAATCCTAACTAGAAAGAGTTAGTTTCACTGAAGAGAACAATTAACAGAACAAGAGTGGAGGTAGAAAGAACAGCACAGGGAAGCCAGGTTGTTGAAATTAAAATAGATGCTTCTCATAAGTGGTGACCATTTTTTTTTTAAAAGCTCTTAGGCTGGGGAAATAGCTCAGAGGTCTACGTGCAAGGCCCTGAGTTCGATCCCCGGTACTGCATACTGTACTGGCCCACTGATAATACCAGCACTGGGGAGGCTGAGGCAAGAAGAATACTAAGAGTCTGAACTATGTAGAGACACCCTGTATCAACAAATAAACAATAAGTCCTTGACTTATGAATGAGCTCCATTCTGGTAGAACAGAGAGGTCAGATCTGCTTATAATGTGACAGAATGAATACTGTATGTATACACCTGTGAACGTAGCAACTCAAATGTTCATGAGTCAGGGACTTACTGTATATACCCCCCCACATCTACACACACACACACACACACACACACACACACACACACACACATTTTTCCCCCTCTAGGGCCACTACATGAGTATACTAGTCCCCTTAATTGCTGACTTGATTTTTTCAACAAACTCAAAAATTCTAAAGGAAGGACTCTGATAGGCTCATTTAATATGTACATGGAAAATGGTATAGGGGAGAGGCATTTGGGGTCTGGGCTCCATCTAGGACAGCTGAGGGAACTGATCAGATTATGACAAATTCCAGCAAGGGTGAGGGCCCTTGATCTCCTATAAAAAGTTTAAAACAAAACAAGAGGGGCCAGGGAGATAGCTCAGTGGCACAAATGCCTACCTGGCAAGTGCAAAACCCTGTTCCACTCCACCCCCCCAAAAAAAGAAAAAACACCTGAGAATGAAGTGCCCACAGGTCCTTCATCTTTCTGAAACACCCTATTTGGATTTAACAGTGTAGCAATCTATCTCCTCTTCTTCCCAAAAATATGTCCAATACAATGTCTTTCTTTCTTTAAACTTTGTATCTTTTTTTTTTTTTGTCTTTTTAAGACACGTTCTCTATATGTAGTTCAAGCTGTCCTTAAGCTCATTTTTGTAATTTTTGTAGCCCAGGCTGGTCTCAAACCTGCACCAGTCCTCCTGCCTCAGCCTCCCAAGTGCTAGGATTATAGGGGTGCACCACTAAATTTTGTATCTTTAATGCTATACTGATACAAAGTCTACCAATCCCAGTGAGGTGCCCTCCTGCCATGGAACAGTGGTGCTTATCTCCAGGAAGTGAGATGTGTATAAAATTTTTATGATAGTCCAAAATAACATGACTATCCAATGGACAACTTAAATACCCTCTTCTCCAGGGAAATGTATTCCAAAGTATCATTTTTTTTTTTTTGTCTTTTTTGAGACAGGGTCTTGCTATGCAGTTGAGGCTGGCCTTGAGCTTACTTTTGTAGCCCAGGCTGGTCTCAAACTTGCACCAATCCTCTTGCTTCAGCCTCTCAAGTGCTGGGATTACAGGCGTGAGCCACCACGCCTGGCTCATGTTTTTGCACCAATTTGTAAACCTAGAGCTTTGATGAGTATTTCTTTTAGGTGGGACAGAATACAGCTTTTCACAGTACAGCATGTTAAAGGTAATTTTATGAAATGGTGTTATATAATTAAGGAGAGTAAAGGGCACCCTAGTTCACTAGGATACAGTAGCCTTGGTCATTTAGTTTAATGGTCTTGAGCATGCTGTCTGGGGCACCCTTTAACATTGTCCACATGAGAAATTTTAAAGCAATTGTCAGGTTCTGTAAGATTTGGTTTTTCTGTCAAGATGATTAGCTTAAAAATCTTACTTGTCTGCTAATCACTTTGCTACTTAACAAATGTGGTTTCAAAACCCAAAGCAGAGAAAGTATAAATTGTGTTTTCTATCATTTCACAGTGAGTTGCAATGTAATTTCTATCCCCCAGCAAGAGAAATTTATCAGCTAAGATATAAACTTAGGAACACTATGGCCATGTTATCTTTGTCTTCTTGTCCCAAGTTGGATCTTCATGAATGATTCCTCACAATAGTGCTAACTGGTCAGTCTTTGTTATGTAAAAGAAAAGATAGGAGATGACCAAGGAGCAGCTTTTTCCCAGGATTCTAGTGGTATCTGCTACTATGTTTCCAACTTTCTGCCTTTGTACTGACTTTGCTCAGATAAAAAAATAAAGGGTTTTAAATCTTGCAACACACAGCTTTATTGAGCTCAGTGGCAAGCACTATTGGCTACATGTAGAAAAGGGGTATCTTAGAAATACAAATCTCTTTTGTTTTCATTCAGATATAAGTTTTTTTTTTCTGTTCTTGTAGGACTTCATTAATGGAAACAATCCAAAAGTCTTAACATTTTTCTACCACTTCTCCCTAAAGTTTCAATCTTAAAATTGACATTGTTTAAAATCCAAACTTCAATAGTCTTGTTTTTGCTTGTAAGCACATGAAATTATATATGCCAAGAATCCTACCTAGGACCAAGGAATCTATATTACTGAGCGTTTCACCAAGATTTATCAGTTTTATGCTTCAGAGTGTCATTTGGTACTGCTTTATGGTACTAGTCAGGAATAAAAACCTTACTCTCAAGTTTTGAGGTTTCATACTCACTTTTAATCTGAGCCTCTTAAATTTTATATAATTTTAAGTTCAAGATTAGTAAATTCAAAGGTTGAGGTATTATTAGGTTGTTCTCTAAGAGCTTATCTTATTGCAGGAGTTAAGGTTATCTTCATGGCATTGCTGGAAAGGGATTAAACTTGTTGCTTTCAGGAAAAAAACCAGATGTTTTAATTGATGGACTCTTCTGTTTTTTTTGTTATCATTCAAACTGCCTGTTTTCCTGCGATGACTAAATTCTTCGGTTGATTCTATGTTGTGACCAAAAGCCAAAGGTAGCCTGAGTGTTTGCTTAATTCCAGATTTAGGGTTTTTTTTTTGTTGTTGTTCTCAATATCATTAGTGGAAATAGTGAAACTTTTTATTAGCTTTGTTTTGTTAACCTTCCCATTCTTGAACTAATTACTATTATGGGAGGAGAAGGCAATTTTCAGCTTGTATCATGAGCCCATTCATGTGGCATGGAAGTTTGGGTTAAACAGTGAGTGAATGCTTCTGGGGGAAAGACAGTAGGTCTGTGTTCATAGGATAAACTATGAGAACAGAGAGGCTTGGACTGGAGATGCAGACCAGTGATAGAGTCCTTGCCTAGCATGTATGACACCATGGGCTAAACTCCCATTATCACACAACACAACGCCCCCCAAATTTTCATAGTAGTTTAACACAAAGGAACCCACAAGAGCTGTAACATAAGGTTTCTAATTGGCAAACAGCTATTGTTCAAGTGAAGGTTCAAGATATCAATCTCCTTTAATAGCTTTACCATCTTCAACAGATGTGATCTATGAGCTTTTAGACAAAACTATTTCTACCACCATCCTATGTCTCTGAAAATCCAATATATAGTAACACATTAGAGACAGTAATTACAATACATTCTCTCACATAAAAAAGAAACATGTGGGATACTGTTCAGTACTGATGCATAACAGTACTAGAATACTATGAAGCATTTTATCAAATCCATCTCCCTTGAAGGTGAAGGAAGTTTTGATACAATCTCAATTCTAGAGTTCGGGAAGGACTCTCTTGTCCATTATTTTATGTGGCCTCTGGTAACAGCTTCTGGAATGTTCTTGTCATTCCCCATGGTCTCATCCTATATTTCCTACTTATGAAAATTTGGGGTTGAACAGTCCCCCTACAATTTTACAGTTTAAAATGTTAGAGCCAGTTTCATGGTTTAGCTGTAAAATTAGCTTCAAAAACTTAGGCTTCTGATCCATTGTCTTCTAGCAACTGTACCCCAATTTCTTCCTTATATAACTTTTAATTTGATTGACTTTATTTCCTTGCTCCTTGCCAGCTTCCCTAGAACTTTATAACACTATCTAGAGGCCATATAAAGTGATGTTGGTTAGGACAACACTTGATCTCATCATTTAGTCATTGTCAGTTCTGCTGCAGTCTCACATCTGACTTTATGTAAGAGCTCTTCCAGTTTCACTTTTACTGTTTTAGGTTCAGAGAAAGTTAGTTTTTCAAACATTGCTACACATCCATTTCTGACAATTATTTCTTGAACTTATTCCTTAGTAAACAATAAAAAAAGTAAAATTCAATACACAGTTATGAGCTGGGCGTGGTGGCACACACCTGCAATCCCAGCACTTGGGAGGCTGAGGCAGGAGGATTCGTGTGAGTTCGAGACCAGCCTGGGCTACAAAAGTGAGTTCCAGGCCAGCCTGAACTGCATAGTGAGACCCTGTCTCAAAAAAACTAAATAAATAAATAAATGCAGTGACATTTAACTTTTCAAACATTTTCAGTCTGAATAATAAGTGATCTACTTTTCAAATATTTTAGATGACACTTCCCTAGTTACTTTCCATCACAAGTATAGATGTCCCTTTTCCAGCATCCAAATTAGGTATTCTACCACCAAGTCATCACTAAGTTGACATAACACATTTTGTTATATTCTTAGTAGTGCCCAACTTCTGGCACTACTAAGGTACCAGCACTGTACTGCAACTTACTGTACTGTATAGTTATTCTAGCGCCTGTAAAATGTAACTTCTCATAATTTAATTTTTTCTCTTACAGAATGTCCAGGGAGGGTGTTTCTAATTGAGGAGGATCTTTTCAAGTAACATTTCAGCCACTCATGCCTTTCTGTCCTGACTCTAGCATCTCTCTCATAAGGTTTTGAAAATATAGAACTTTATTAAGCCAGAAGATAACATATCAGTTTTATTTATATTTTATTGGATAGAACTCAATCACATGAAGTTTGGCTGTGTGCTCAGCATAAAGAAAGAAGTTTCATGACTGGCAAGTCTCTACTGCTAGGTTCTTTTCCCCTGAATACAGTGTCTAAGAAGCTGGGAAGCTAAAGTATCTTATTCACTACTACAACCCTTACTCTTATCAGATGTCTGCTAATTCTACCAGCTTCAACAGGGTCATCATTTCACTGTTACATAAAAGAACAAAAGCTCACGTTCTTCTAAGTAACAGGAATATTTTATGGCAGCATTTTAATAATGGGGTAGATACAAACCCCAGATTGCAGAGTTGATGAAGAAATGCTATTTAAACAAAAAAGAATATAGATTACTTTTTAAAGAAAACTTGACTGTAAAGGAAACAGAATGAAAGTTACAGGATAAGCTAGGGCTGGGGAGATAGCTCCGTGGCACAAGTGCCTGCCTGATAAGTGCAAGGTTGTGAGTTTGAACCCTGGTCCCACAAAAAGCAAATAAAATGGAAGCAGGGATCAAGACAAAATTATAGAACCTGTGTCTGCAGTGGTTAAGATTGATAATGTAGTGTTTCATACTGAAGTCAGGAAACATTGTAGGAGAAAAATTGGCAGATTGTTAGCACTTTGTATGATTATTTACTATAGCACTGATTACACTGCAAAGTCCTTGGAAACAGACTGATTTGGGTATTACGCACACAGTAGGCACATGATACATTTTTGCTTGAATGAATTGATTTAGTCATTGTCAGTTCCGCTGAGGTACTCCGTAGAGTCCTGGCTGGCAACTGCCCACATTTCATATGGTATGCCAACGCTAAAAGGGGTGGGGGGGACGAGGCACACTCAGCTAAATTTAGCAGTCTTAAAATGGCAAGTATGTCAGTTGAGACATACTTTTTGTCTTGTACCAGTATGTACATCTGTCTTTGATGTTTGCCTCATTTCCTTTATGCCACTATCCTCGTACTAGACCACAAATGGATACTTCTGAGTTCAATACGCTACACTACAATTTCAAAACCTCTTTAAGTTCTTCAAGCATTAAAAACAAAACAAAACAAAACAAAACAAAACCACGCAGAATCCCATCGCAGCGTTCACTACAAAACTTGTGGAGACAACAGTATTTGCAACGTTCACTTAACAGACACGGACGTGCTCTAAGAGTGGGACAACTCCACCAGGGTCAACCTTCTGCAGTGTGGCAGATGCCCCCTCTCTGGGGCTGAAGTGATCTCGGACACCACCCAGGTTACATTCCGTATTGCACACGAGTAAAAGTCACACTCAGCAAGTCTGCGATCCAAGATTCAACTTGGCACGGTAGGCTATGTTTCTTTACACGAGGCCATCTCTCGGGAACCAAAGCCCTAGCTCTCGGCGTGAAGAAGGCAGCAGGCAGCAGTGCATCGCTACCGCAGCCGCGCTCTGCTCGCTCACGTCAGGCCTCTACCAGCCCGCAATCCGCAGCGACGCTCGCTGGCCCTCGCCCCTTGCTCCGCGCGCCGCCGCTCCGGCGCCCGCTGATGGCGTCACTGCGCTTCCGCCTGCGGCTGCGTTCTAGTCACAAGCCAGGAAGGAAGCAGGGTGGACTGCGGGGCCGTGTGGGGTGCATCAAGGACGGAAAAGCCATCGGGCGCTCTTGGCGCCCGAGCCGTAGCCGCGAGTCTGTGCTTTGGCATACCCTGCATCGAAAGCCGCCCCGCGTGCCTCCGCAGAGTTCCCGGCGCCCCACCGCGCCCGGCGCTCCCGCCCTCCTGCCCCGCGCTCCCCGCCCTCATATCGCGAGACGCGGTGAGAGCTGGCGGAGCGGCGGCCGCGGCAGTAGAGGTGACCGAGGCGGTGGCGGCGCGGGCGGCCCAGAGCGCCGAGTGGGCCCCCGAACGCCCGGAGTTGCGGTAGAGCGCCCCTCACACCCCCTTTCCGCCCTCACGCCCGCGCGCCGGGATGGAGCAGGCCCCGGTGCCCGCGCCTGTGGCGGAAGGGAGCCCCCCGGCGGCAGCGAGCGCGGGCCCCCCCGCGGGGGCGACGGAGGTCGGCGGCGGGGCTCGAGCGGCCTCTTCCCCGCGTGGGATGGTGCGCGTTTGCGACCTGCTCTTGAAGAAGAAGCCGCCGCAGCAGCCACACCACAAGGCCAAGCGCCACCGAACCTGCCGTCCCCCCAGCAGCAGCGAGAGCAGCAGCGACAGCGACCACAGCGGCGGTGGCGGCGGCGGCTCAAGCAGCAACAACAGCGAGGAGGAGGAGGAGGAGGACGACGACGATGACGAGGAGGTGTCCGAGGCAAGGGCCGGGTCCCCGGGGGAGGCCGAGGGCTGGCCTATGCAGGCGGCAGCGACGGAACAGTAGTGCGGCAGCCCGGGCCAGGTCGGGTGCACCGTAGCTCTTGCTCCTCGCGGCCTGGAGCGCGGTGCCGCGTAGGGCGCGACACGTGGGGCGCGGGCCCCTGTCACCTACTGGGAGGACCGCGGGGCTCGGCCGTGGCTGATGGGACGGATCAGGCGAGGCGGCGCCGTCCGGGTTGCGGAGGCGGCCGCAGGGCTCTAGGGACACCCGGGCCGTGTGTGCAGGGCCGAGCGCGAGAACTCGAAAGTCATTTGTGTATGGAAGAGACACGTGAAAGCCTGTACTTTTCCATACGGTTTTGTTGCAGGTTTTTTCCGTAACAGTGTGGCCTCTGAGTAATCTGTACTTCCTCGATCCCTCAAGGATTTTGAATGAGCTGATCTTGTAACCCTGTACAGTAAATAACTGGATGAAAAATGCATTTGACTCTTGTGGGTGCACGTACACGTATACAGCTCCCAGTGCTTCCTTAGTGAGGACCAGTTAAACCGTGGGCTGTCGTTTTCCAAGTAAATAGGCAGCCCCTTTTGCTTTGGAACCAGCCTTGGTTGTGGTGAGTTGGAATAGAAAGGCCTCTAGATCTGTCCTAGTGATCTGGTTTCATAATAAATTTGGCGTTTTTGTGTGTGTGTGTGTGTGTGTGTGTGTGTGTGTGTGTGTGTGCGTCTACAGACAGGCGGCGTTGCAGGACCATATTCCTCAAAAAAGACCTTAGAACCCCAAAGCGCCTAGATTACCACAGCTAAGTCACTTTTACGCTAGTTACCAGCTCTTTTATAACTCTCTTTTCTTCTTCCTGAGATGGAAGCATCTTTCTTAATGTAAAGAAGTTATAATTTAAGACAGCAGAGGAAAACAGTTTTAAAAGTTAATTAAAACTTAGTTCTAAATTGAACAACTGAATTACAATATGTAGAAGTTCTACTTATTCCCTTTCACAATCTTAGGGCTTGGTGAAAAGGTACTTTTCTGAAAATTGTATTTATAGCATCTGGGTTCTCACAATACGTGAGGTATATGTTAAAGCATTTGAAATTTTTTTGTAAGACCAGATTATTTTTTAATCTCAGGTCAGATGTAGGTAGAGATGTGAGAATTGGAGTATATGTACCAAAAAGATGCCACTGCTGTTGTTTCTGGTGTCTTAGAGTATAAAGATAGCCTTGTATTGATAGATTTTTGCATTGCTGTAGCTGGATGTTTCAAGATAGCCATAGTGTGTTGCTCAAGTTGCATTTCAAGTATGAAGAGAAAGATGTGACAGAATTCTTACCTGCAATTTGCATTGGTGTTTAGAATCAGTTCTGCGACATTTTTCAGAAATGAGCATTTTAAAAATTAACTAGCCATGTTTTATTTTAAAAATGAGGACATGGTTTAAATGAAACTGGAAGGTAGTGACAAATTAAAGTTTTCTAAAGGCTAAGTACACTTACTTTGTTTTAAGACTGTTTGCTTGGCCAGATAGCTCTGCAGACTAAAGTGCCTGTTTAGGTAGGCTCAGCAAGCCAGGTTCATTCCCCTATGCCATGCCAGCCCTTCCCCTGGGGCATGTTGAGACAGTGAATGACACAGGGTTTGGCATGCCTGTAATCCCAGAGCTTGGGAGGCTGAAAACAGGAAGGATCGCTATGAGTCTGAACTGTGTAGTGAGTGAGACCATGTAGACCTTGTACTAAATACATTAATAAATAATTATATAAATAACAGTCTTGTTGAACTACTATGTAGCTTAGACTAGTCTCAAACTGGCAGTGATCTTCCTGCCTCTGGGATCCTGATGCCTTAGCCTCTCAGGTGTTGGAATTGTAGGTGTGCTGTACCACACCTGGCCAGAATAAATAGTACACTTTTTTTTTTTTTTTTTTTTTTTTTACTTTTTAGTGATAATTTATTTCTTTGTATCTTCCCTGTTGATTTTTTTTTCCCAAAAAGTTGGTGCTGAATTCCATGTTAACCCAGTCATGCAGCTTGGGGGAAAATACCAATCTTTTATTAAGATTTTGTATTTTTTAAACACGGTTATGATACTTAAATGCAATATGCACTAAAATATTTTGTATTTTTAAAAATGTTTGCAAAGCTGTTTACAAACATAAAAGAAATTGAGGTTAAGAATGAGAGGGAAAGATTATTTCAAAATTAGATTGTTTCTTTTAAGTTCAATTCTTTTCTATTTTTTGGTTTGTAGTGAAAAAGTGCAGGGTTATAAATGCATAGTCACAGATTAGCTCAGAGGAGCAAGCTTGTTTCTCAGTTTCATCTTTTTAATTGGTATAGTTTTGTTTATAGACTAGTTGTTAAAATCTTTGAGTCAGTAGATTGTATCCTAAATAAATTCAAGGCAACACGATAACTTTTTTTTGTGAATAACTAGTACCTACATAAGATCCAGAATTCATTCAGAAAACCTATTAGAAAGACTAGAATTCCTTCTTTGCTTGAGTCCCTGAATAGCTGAAGATTGGTCTTTTTTTTTTTTTTTTTTTTAAATGGCTAGCTCAGCCTACCCTGGGGGTGGGGCTGGTGCAGCATGTGCCAGGATTGAACTGTAGTCTCTGCAGTTGCCCAAGCCTTCCTAAGCAGACTCTTTAGACCACTGAACCATGTCACTGGCCCTGAAGATTGGTATTAAGCACCTTTGAATTTCTTACTTACTGGTGTTCTTAACTAAGCATTAGAGGGAAAGAGGGTTGAAGTAATTAGAATTTATTGTTAAATGTCTACTAACTGTCCCAAGCCTCAAAATAAAAATCACTCTACTCAATGCCTAGTGTGTGTGAAGCCTAAGTGATAGTAAAGACTGTGGATCTGGAGCATGGATTCAAATCTTTGACTAATAAATAATCTTTGTAGAACCATTGTGACCTTGGGCAAGTTACTTAACCTCTTTCCACTGCAATTTCTCTATGTGTACATGGTGATGATATAAATCTTATTTTAGCAATGATGTGAGTTAAGTAAGTTAAACGTTTTCATGTTTTTTTCATTTTCATCATAATCTTATAATGTAATTGCTACCACATTTCATTTTTTGGTGAATATTTCAAATTTCTACTATGTACTCCATATTGAACTTACTGGGTAAGCAATGATGAAGAAAGCTGTTTTAAAACATGCACCAGTGAGTAAACACAGGTTGAGGAAGCTTGAGAGTGAAGTTAGGTGGTTAATTGTATATCCTGTTTAAGGCGTGTCCTGCTTCAGAGGTATAAGTGTTGGGAGGGGACATTCATTTTCCAGTCAAGAATTTGAAGTAACTTTTCAGGGTCAAATAGCTACTGAGTGTCAGAATAGGATTAATCTGCCTCTGATTCACAAACAGTGCATGTTCACTCACTCTTGATGCATGTGCTTCATTATGTTGTATAATACTGGTTGCAGCATATCTAATGGTGACATTATAGATCATTTTCAAATAAGTTCATATAATATAGGAGAAGACACTTTTTGGTAACAGGGGAAACCTTTGATAGCCAAAGCTTTTCCTTGCTCTGAAGAATCTATTTTAAAAGTGAAAAGTGCAGATAAATATGCCCGTATTTCTACCATTCATAGTAAATAATTAGTAAATAATTAACAAACTGAAAACTTTATAGTGAAATATTCCATCTGTAGGAACATCTATTTTTTTTTCTTGTCCTTCAAGATTTTTACTTGTCAAAATCTTTCCTTACTAAGCTAAAGCAAAAGTTTTTTCCTGTAACATAGGGGCCATTAACCTGAATTATGGATAGAATATATACCCTAAAATTAATTCAGAAGATTTGTTGAAGGTGTTTTTTTCCCTTCCTCCCAAGCCAGGTGATGTGTAGACGTGTGTATCAGCCAGAGGGGTCTATGACCTCAGTTCCCTCCACCATCTTATTTAGAAACATAAAAAGAGTGGGGAATCTCATAGCCATGTGTTTTGATGTTTGGAAAAGGTAACATGGTGCCAGAGATAGTCTGTAAAATGCTAGGTCTAAAATTTATTATTTCTTTCTGGTAAATCATCCCTGTGCCCACTCTATTAACTTCTGGTGTAATGCGCTATGTTGTATAAGTCTTAGGATTTACCTCTTTTAGGTCTTCATGAAGTCAGATCTCTGAAATAATGATACTTCTCCT
>PVJA010017284.1:27676-41998 GCA_004027025.1 Myocastor coypus | reverse complement strand
ATCTTCCAGGGTCAAATCCCCTCAGGATTAAGTTTGGGACCATAGACAGTACTTTGTAGAACTGTTCTTAGTGTCAGCCTTCAGGCCATTGCTTGGCCAGGCTGCTTTCTGTGAAAGCCTGAAAGAATGTTTTTCTCTGGGTGACTCTCCTTAGACGCACTATAGTTCATTCATCCCTTTCCTCTGAGGTCCCATAATCTCCTTGACTAGAACATTTGGGACATCTCTGAGTTATAGGATATTACAGCACAGGTTCTCTTATATGCTGAGTCTTTATTGACCTTGAAGGGCTAGGGACAAAATATTGGCTATCCTTATAGCCCTTCTTTTTCTCCAATTTTTGGTCTGTTAACTTACATTCTTAACCCTCCAGCAGAAAAGCTTTCTGATACTATTACACTATAGCATAGGTACTTGAGCTTATCATCACTGGCTTTCTAAGTATCAAATATCTTAAAAACAACTAAGATGCAGGAAAAAAGTAATTCAACATCTGCAAGATGATGCAAAAATAAATAATGTGAGATTAATAGGAATAAATGAGAAAGGAGTCAATACAAAGGATATAAAAAGAAATAATAGCAGAAGTAATAGCGGAAAACTTCCCAAATATTAATAAACAATTGGACATACAGCTCACTGAAACATACAGAACCCCAAATAACATAACATCAACTTGACTAAAAACACATCCAGACATATAATAAAGATTCCAGAAATTCAGCAGAAGAATAGTATACTAAAACCTGCTAGAGAAAAGAAACAGATCCCATTTAAAGGAAAACCCATCAGAATAACAGCAGATTTCTCTTTACAAACCATGAATTCAAGAAAAGCATGTAGCAGAGTGCTTCAAGTCCTCCATGAAAGCAAATTTCAGCCCAGACTGCTATCCCTCGCAAAACTCTCTTTCAAGTATGAGGGGAAAATGAAATACTTCCATGACAAGGAACGACTAAAGAATTTCATGGTGTCAAAAACAACCCTACACAGCATACTAAAAAATATTTTAGAGAGGGACCAAAATGGCTCAAACTCAAGAAATGAGAACAGAAAGATCTTACCAAATAGGCTACTCAAACACAGGAGAGAAAGAGGTAAACAGTAGTAAGTAAACATCATGTCAATTATAAGTCTACATATTTCAATTATAACCATCAATGTAAATGGACTCAATTCTCCAATTAAAAGAAATAGACTGGCAGAGTGCATAAGGAATCAAAATCCAACAATATGCTGTGTACAAGAAACGCACTTAACTCATAAAGAAACTCATAGGCTAAAAGTGAAAGCATGGAAAACAATACTACATGCTCCAGCATCTCAAAAAAAAAAGCAGCGGGTAGCAATCCTATTTACAGACAGTCTAAACTTCAAATCAAGACTGATCAAATGAAATAAAGAAGGCCACTACATATTGGTTAGGGGAAAACTTCAAGATAAAGAGGTGACACTCATAAATATGTATGCACCCAATATAGGAGCAACAAGTTATAAAAGACAAACCTTAGCTGACATGAAAAATTTAATATCCAATACCACAACTTTAACAGGACAAGTTAACATCCCCTTATCCAAAAAAGATAGGTCAAGCAGACAAAAACTTAGCAAAGAAGTAGCAGAGCTGAACCAGAACTTGGAACAACTGGAATTAGTGGACATACACAGAGTGTTCCACCCAACCACTTCAGCATACACAATTTTTTCAGCTGCACATGGGACATTTTCTAAAAGAGACCACATATTAGTACATAGGTCATGCCTAAATATAAGCAAGTATATGCAAGAAATTATCCCATGCATATTATCTGACCACAGTGGGATGAAATTGGAAATAAATGACAACAGAAACCACAAGAACCCCAGAAATACATGGAAATTAAACAACAGTCTTCTCAACAACCAGTGGGTTACAGATGAAATTAAACAAGACATTAAACAATATCTTGAATTTAATGAAAATTCCAACACAACCTACCGGAAGAGCAAACGAAATCCAAAGCCCAAAGATGGGAGAAAATTATAAAGATTAGAGCAGAAATTAATTCAATTGAGACAAAAAAACAAAACAAAACAAAACAAAACAAAACAAAAATGAAGAATTAATGAATCAAAAAGTTGGTTCTTTAAAAGATTAAATAAAATTGATAAGCCCCTAGCTAACCTCATCAAAAAGAGGAAAGAAAAGACTTAAATTTAAGCAATAAGGAATGAAAAGGGTGAAATTACTACAGAAACAGCAGAGATTCAGAGGATCATAAATAACTACTTTGAGAATCTTTACTGTCACAGAATTGAAGATTTAGAAGAAATGGACAGATTCCTAGAAAAGTACAAATTACCAAAACTCAATCAAGAAGATATAATAACTCTCAGGGCTGGAGAGTTATCTCTGAGGCACAAGTGCCTGCCTGGTAAGTGCAAGGTCGTGAGTTTGAACCCCAGTCCCACCAAAAAAAAAAAAAAAAAACAAAAAAAGAAGATATAATAACTCTCAGTAACCCAATAACAGCCAGTGAAATACACAATGTAATAAAAAGTCTACCAACAAAGAAAAATCCAGGACCTGATGGATTTACTACTGAATTCTACAAGAAATTTATAGAAGATTTAATCCTGACACTCTTCAAACTCTTCAATGAAATTGAAAAGGAAGCAATCCTTCCAAAATCATTCCTAGAGGCAAGTATTACACTGATACCAAAACCAGAGAGAACTGCAACTAAAAAACAAAACTATAGGCCAATATCTCTGATGAACATAGATGCAAAAATCCTCAGTAAAATCCTTGCCAATAGAATACAGTTAATCATCAATGAGATTATACACCATGACCAGGTATGAATCCCAGGGATGCAAGGATGGTTCAATATATGCAAATCTATAAATGTAATACACTATATCAATAGAGCCAAAGCCAAAAATCACATGATCATCTCAATTGATGCAGAAAAGGCCTTTGACAAAGTCCAACACTCATTCATGTTCAAAGTCCTACAGAACATTGCAATAGAAGACCTCTACCTCAACCTGATAAAAGCCATCTACAACAATCCAACAGCTAACATAATTCTAAACGGGGAATAACTGAAGACTTTTAGTTTCAAATCTGGCACAAGAAAATGATGTCCTCTATCACCACTACTATTCAATATAGTTCTGGAATCATTAGCTATAGCCATTAGGCAAGAAAGAGAAATAAACGGAATAAGAATAGGTAAAGAGGGCCCGGTAGAATGGCTCAGTGGTCTAAAGCACCTGCTTAGGAAAGCTTGGGTGGCTGCAGGGACTGCAGTTCGATCGCCAGCACCACATGCTGTGCCAGCCCTGCCCTCAGGACAGGCTGAGCCGGCCATAAAAATAAATAAATAAATAAATAAATAAATAAATAAATAAACACAAGTTCTGAAACAAGAAAAAAAATCTTTTTTTTTTTTTTTTAAAGAATAGGTAAAGAAATAAAACTATCACTATTTGCAGATGACATGATAATCTACTTGAAAGACCCAAAGAACTCCACTAAGAAGCTACTAAAATTAGTACACAAATTTAGTAGCATAACAAGTTATAAAGTCAACACACAAAAGTCAGTGGCATTCCTTTACACAGATAACAAACACATTGAGAAAGAAATTAGAGAAGCTGTACCTTTTATGGTAGCACTGTAGAAAATGAAATACTTAGGGATTAACCTAACTAAAGAAATAAAAGACCGCTTCAATGAAAACTACATTACTCTGAAAAAAGAGATCCAAGAAGATTTCAGAAAATGGAAAGATATTCCCTGCTCCTGGATAGGAAGAACCAACATTGTGAAAATGGCCATACTCCCTAAATTGTTGTACAGATTTAATGCAATTCCTATCCAAATACCATCAACATACCTCATAGACCTTAAGGAATCACTCCTAAAAATTATTTGGAACCAAAAAAGACCCAGAATTGCAAAGACAATTCTGGGCAACAAAGATATGACAGGAGGCATTACAATTCCTGACCTAAAGTTATACTACAAAGCTATAGTAATAAAATCAGCATGGTATTGGCTAAAAAATAGACGTGAGGATCAATGGAATAGGTTAGAAGATGCAGAAGCAAATACAAACACACTCAGCCACCTCTTTTTTGACAAAGGGGCCAAACACGTTTACTGGAAGAAAGTTAGCCTCTTTAACAAATGGTGCTTGAAAAACTGGCTCTCTATATGCTGAAAACTAAAACTTGACCCTAGTCTATCACCATGCACTAAACTAAAGTCAAAATGGATTAAAGATTCAAATATTAAAAGAGAAACATTAAATCGCCTGGAAAAGAAAGTGGGAAGAAGTCTGAAAGACATCGGAGTAGGCAAAAAGTTCATGGACAGAAATCAAATTGCACGTTTAACACTTGAAAGCATCAACAAATGGGACCTCTTCTGGCTAAGAAGTTTTTGCACATCAAAGGAAATTACTAGCAGAGTGAAAAGACAACCCACAAATTTCGAAAAGATTTTAACTCAGACAGAGGTCTGCTATCTATAATCTACAAAGAACTAAAAACTATTAGGGTTCCAAAATTCAAAGACCCGGTCCAGAAATGGGCAGCTGAGATGAACACACACTTCTCAGAGAAAGAAATTCAGCAAGCCTATAAATACATGAAGAAATGCTCCACATCACTAGCCATTTGTGAAATGCAAATCAAAACAACATTTAGATACCATCTTACCCCAGAAAGAATGGCTATCATCAATAAATCAATCAGCAACAAATGCTGGAGAGGCTGTGGCGAAAGAGGAACCCTTCTCCACTGCTGGTGGGAATGTAGATTGGCGCAACCATTATGGAAAGCAGTGTGCAGGATCCTTAAAAAAACTAGAACTGGAAATCCCACTTAATCCAGCTATCCCCCTACTGGGAATTTTCCCAGAAGAATTGACAATATCATACTATAGCGATATTGGTGCACCTATGTTTATAGCAGCCCAATTTGTAATCGCCAAATCTTGGAAACAACAAAAATGCCCATCATTTGAAGAATAATTGAAGAAAATGTGGTATTTTTACACAATGGGATATTACTCAGCTATAAAGAATGATAAGCTGGAAGACTTCATATATAAATGGATGCATATTGAGCATATATTCATTAGCGAAATAAACCAGACCTAAATATGTGTAAATATCATATAGTCTCCCTAATATAAGAACTCTAATTCTTTTTTCTTTCCTTACCAATATCAAATGGAAGGTGTGTCATGTCCACACCCTGTGTTCTGTATAACTATTGTGAGGACAATATGCAGTGTGTCAACTGTTAAAAAAAAAAAAAAAAAAAGTAATGTTTTTTGAATGTGCTAATGTTTAATTGTTTGATCAATCTTATATACCTATATCTATTAATCTGAACTGATCTGATGATGAAAATGCGTAATATAACCATTGTTAAATTTAAAATAAATAAATAAGCTGAAAAAATAAAGATAAAAATGAAATATGAATAGACTTTAAGTATGACATCAAAAGGAACTGAAAGTTTTATTTCATTAAAATTAAGGTTTTTTTGTATATCACAAAAATGTTTTTAAGAAAGTAAACACACTGCTTACAGAACAGGAGAAGATATCTATAAGTTTGGATCAAGTATACAAACATAAAAACACTTACAATTAATTCAGCAATAAAAGACCAAAAATTCACTTAAAAAATGGATAAAGCACATGATTTTTTCTCCAAGTAAAAGTAGCCAGTAAGTAAGTGAGAAGATACAAAATATCATTAGTAATTAGGGAATATAAATTTGAAGATAGCATGAAGCAACAGTCTGTACCTCCTAAGAAGGCTATAATATAATAAAAAGAGTAAAGAGATATAACAGCTGTTGGCAAAGATGGAAAGAAACCGGCTTGGCACGCACATGGATGCTGGTAGAAATGTAAACTGGTACAGCTAGTGTGACAGTTTTGCACTTAGACCAAAAGCGTATAGCCACTGCAGAGCCTGGCCATTGTACTGCTAGATACATGCTCCCAAGACCTGAAAGCAGAAAATCAAGCACATGTATGTATAGACATGTTCACATCAGTACAGCTGGTCACTCATCAACTAGATCAGCGGTTCTCAACCTATGGGTCGCGACCCCAGCGGGGGCCGAACAACCAAAACACAGGGGTCACCTAAAGCCATTCCGAATCATAACTGTAGCAAAATTACAGTTTTGAAGTAACCACCAAAATTATTTTTTGTTTTGGGTCACTGCAACATGAGGAACTGTATTGCGGGGTCCTGGTATTAGAAAGGTTGAGAACCACTGAACTAGATGACCAGGAAAATCACCCATGGTATAGACACATAAGAGTCTGCTCCAGACACAGGAAACTTAGTTGATTAAAATGCATGATTGGGCAAAATCAGTCAGGTGTGGGGGATCTTAGTTCAATTCCTACCTCCACATGTGACACAAGACCTGCCCTTAAGGCAGCCTGAACCAGCCAAGAAAAATCCTTCAGACACAGGAAGGAATATAATACTGATAAATGCTAGTGCATGAATGAACTTCCAAAACAGCACATCTCATAAGAGAAGCCAGACTTACAGCATCACACCCTACATGACTCCCTTCTTATGAAATATTTAAAACAGGCAAATACAGAGACACACAATCTGGACAAGTGGTTCTATAGGTCTAAGAGAGGGAAAATGATGGGCCAGGCAAATAGCTCAGGGGGGTCAGTCCTCAGGCCTGCTGTACCGGCCCCAGGGCTACTGTGCCAACCCCACTCCTGGGGCATGCTGAGATGGCAATTGAGACTGGGTGTGGTGGTGCACACCTGTAATCTCAGCTCTTGGAAGGCTGTGAACAGGCAGATCACTAGGAGTCTAATCTAGCAGGGAGACCCTGAACACCCTGTAAACCCTTCCCTTAAAAAGGGGGGAAAGAAGCTTAGTGGATATGAGGGTCCTTCCCAGTGATGAAAATATTTCAGAACTGCATAGCAGTGGCATGAGATTGTGACCACGCTGAGTGACTCACTTGTTGACTGTTTACAGTGACTAACTTTGATCTTGTGCACTTCACTAAATTAAAAAATAAATTTGCAAAGAAGAAAAGACAAGACAAATGAACTTGGGTTTTCCTGCAATGTGAAAGCTTCCTAGAGTGGCAGAAGTGGGTACCAGGCAAGACACAAGGCTTGGCGAATACAGAAGGAGGGGAGAAGTCAGAAGGGGAGAACCGGTGGAGAAATCACTAGACAAAGCCAGACCGGACAGGACGTGCTCAGGTGGGAGAGGGCCCAAAAGTGAGGACAGTGCGGCACGTTATTCCTTCACAGAATATATTAAAAAAAAAAAGAAGAAGAAAAAAGAAAACATTTGTAGAGAAGGCTACAGTGAGAAGGAAACTAAGGGAGCCAAGGGGAAGGAGGGAGTGGGAAGAAAGCTCACGCTGGAAGTCCCAGCAGGACAGGTCTTCCAGGTGCCACCTTTTAGTCAGTGCTTCCCAAGCCCAGTGGACTCGGTGATTCTGCACCCACCTGACACTGGGGAAGTGAGGTCTCCAGCCTGTAGAGACCACATGGCCCCTGCTGCACCACGATCCTCAGGATGTGAGAAGCTACCAGCCTTCTGGGGAGGCCTGGCAAGCACAGACATTGCTTTTAGTTTATTTTGCCTGAGGTGACTGCCTTCTCCCAGCTACCTGACTCCTGTAAAATCCAAGTGCACTGTCATCCAGGTAGGGTCAGTGGATCACGGGCCACCACAGATATTAGCAGAGCCACTGGAAAACCCTCAAACTGCTCTCTTCAGGCTTTGGTGACTGCTGATCCCCACCCCCACCCCCACCCCTATTCCCAGGCCGCAAAATATAGAAAGGAATAAAGCAGCAGAGCTGTAAGTTGCTGCTGCCCAAGGTCACTGGCTGGCTCATTTCCTGGGAGAGCTAATTTCAGTCTTCATCCTCCTCTGCAAGCTGCGTCTTCCCACCTGGGTCCAGGCAAGCAGCCTGCTCCTCTTTTCACTTGAGCAACATAAAGGACGCTTACAGTGCAACAGCTTTCGTGAGCTTTAGGCTTTTTGTTGATACTCATCCAGCAAAAGAGATGTAGGAAGCTCCTGAAAGTCACTCCCCTCCCCTCTCCCCTTTATAGAAACAGACCAAGCAAACACATTGTTTCCATTATTGATGGGCTGGATGCATATTTTAGATGATATTCAATTTAAAATGGGAGCATGCAAACAGGTCAGGGGATGAGAAGCCCTGCCTTTGGAATCAGCCCTTCTTGCTGTGGCCGCCACAGTGTCCCTGGGCGTGTGCACCAAGAGTGCATTAGCAGTGTAGAAGGGCAGCAGCTGTGGAGGTTTTAGCCTGTGCTTCCAAGTCAGGCTGACAGACATGTTCTAGTTTCCTCAAACCTGGAGGGGAAACAGAAGCTGGAACAAAGAAATAATAATGCTAATTTGACCTTTTAATAGTTGAAAGAAAAAAAAAAAAAAAAAAAACAGGAAAAGCCTTAAGCCCTTGCTAGAGTAGAAAACTGGCATTTTGTTTTCAAATGTAGCCTGTTAAAAGAGTTTTTGGTTAGTGTTTCTCTAATATACATTGAAATAAATAAGGGGGCTCCTATTTTAAAATACATATATTCTGGGGGTATATGTCTACAGCAATATTTCTGCCATCTAAATTCTATAAATAACATTTTATTCTGCCTGTTTTTTTTTTTTTTTTGAGTACCTTGCCCTTTATCCATCAGCTTTTTAAAATACATTTCATAGCAAGTAAGTTGCAGAACTGAGTACACTTCACCTAAACTCTTCTTTTGTGTGCATGAGTTTTTTTGAGGGAAAAGAGAGGGTACCAGGGATGGAACTTAGAACCTTATAATTGCCAGGCAGGTGCTTATGCCACTGAGCTATCCCCTGGCCTCCATCTAAACTCTTGCTTATATGACTGCTATTTCAATCGTTTCTAGTTGAAGGTTGTGACTTTCCAAAAGAAAAAAAGAGAAGCAAATGAGTGCTTATTACACCCTGCCCACCTCGGGGCGGGAGATAGCCAAGGTGAGAGAAGATGAGATTTCCAGCGATGGAAATGCTTCCATAAAATCCAACAGGAAAGGTGTTTGGCAGAATGCTGACCTTAACTGTTATGAAAATTATCTTTCAGAAGTCATGGTGTTGGCTACTACCCCCTTTTTACTTCCTTTCCTTCCCTAATTCAGCTTAGAAAGGAACTCAATTTGGCCTTGGACAATAAGAGACAGATCTTGATAGCCACCCATGCAAAGCCTGGGAGAAGAGCCCTGGTGCTGGACAAAGTGGAAAACACCCTCTTCTGAGCAGGAAACCTGTGGGGCCTTTCTGTCAAGATGAGTGAGGAATTAGGAATTGTTCCTTTTTCCTGTTTTTGCTTTTTGTTCTCTTATGTTTCAGCTCCTCCACAAATCAGGAAAAGGAGGAAGAGGCCTGGGGTGGAACATTCACGCAATTCAATAGTTGCTCTCCTAGAGAAGGAAGATAAAGGAGAGTAAATGGAGGCCAATGTTGGCAGGTCCAGAAGATCTGCGCTTTCATTAGGAGGCAACCATTCCAGCTCACTGAGTAAGGGAGAGCGGGTGCAGTGAGAAGCGACCCCGCGCAGTCAGTGCTGTGCACTTGCTAAGGGCACTCACAGAGCACTCTCAAGGAAGCCATGTACACAGGCAGTGGCAGCAGAGGGGCCCCGAGCACAGGATATTTTCCAAAAACAGTGCAACATTCTCCTCATCTAGTGTGACTTAAACACTAAGTCTCTTTTTCTTGAAAGAGTCAAGCATCTGAGAAGAACGTGATGGAAGTGATGAGACATAGCTTCCTAGCTGGAGTCATAAATCAATGTTCCATCCACTTTGTCAGCAGGAATGATCACACAGAGGACCGTGTCCACAGTCCACCTTCCCAGGAGCCACCAGGCTGGGAGCAACACTACAAGATGTCCTTGAGAAGAGACGGTGGTAAATTCCTCCACTCAGATTCATCTCCTAGAAAAATCAGGATCCTTTTCTCTTTCTTGTATCTAATAAAAACTTCGTTAACTTCAATAAAAACAAAACAAAACAAAACAAAAAAAAACCCTCTGGTGACACGTTGGGTCTACATGAAGAAAGAGAAATACCCAGATAGCCTCTTCTCTCCACTGGCAGATGCCATTGGCCTACAAGGGCATGAAGCAATCCTACACAGCAAATGCATAGCAAGGATCTTCCCCCTCCCTCTCTCCTCCCCCTCCCCCTCCCTCCCTCTCTCAAGCGCAGGCGCGCGTGCGCGCGCGCGCGCGCACACACACACACACACACACACACACACTTTGCTATGGTTTGTATCTAGTTGTCCCCACAAAGCCTCATGTAGTTATGTGATTAATCTAGAGCATGTGATTAATTCATGATCCAGTGCTGGGATTATGCGTGCGTGTGCTGCTGGGATTACCGGTGTGTGAATTCCACCTAGCCTGGGGCAGATAGCCTGAATGCAACATAAGGGAGACCGACTTGCTCTCTGTTGCCATTACTCCTCCCTTTTGCTCTTGCTGTTCTGAAATTTTCTGCTGCCCTCTGCCATGTGTCAGTCTGCCTTGGGGCCAGCTAAGTATGGACTGAAACCTCCACAAACTGTGACCTAAATAAGCCTTTCCTTCCTTAGTTCTGAGTATGAGGTATTTTGTCCCAGCAAGGAGAGAAAAGTAATCACAACAGACAGACAGACAGACAGACAGACAGACAGACAGGCAGGCAGGCAGGCAGGCAGGCAGGCAGGCAGGCAGGCAGGCAGGCAGGCAGGCACACACGCGTGCACACACGCACGCACACACACACAAACACACTTTTTTTAACATTACCAGAAAAAAAATCCTGCCTTAAAATTTTCTTTATTTTTCCCTCCACTCCTGACACATATTATTCCCCAAAATCTTCAACTCTAAAGGCTATCAGTGACATCACAGTTGCCAAAAACAACTATTTTAATATTAATTTCTTGCAAACATGGTTTCCAGTCCAGCAGTGGCTCATATGGAATGGATCAACTCACTTTCTCTGGACAACTGTCGTGCATTATTTCTTTACTTTATTTGGAGTCTGAGCTGTGTGACTCCAAAATATTGACAAAGAGCTTTACCTATCAGTAGTAAAACTGTTCCCAGACTTTTTCTTTAACATTTTCAACTTGCATAGTTCAATACAAATGTTTTGAGGGAGATATTTTTGCACTTGAACTAAAACTATTCTTAATTGAGATTTGTTATGAATGCAAAATGCATAGTAAATGAAAAAGAGTCTAGGGTTAGGGATATAGCTCTGTGGCACAAGTGCCCACCTGGCAAGTGCAGGGTCCTGAGTTTGATCCCCAATACCACTAAATAAATAAATAAATATATATATATATATATATATATATATATATATATATATATGTGTGTGTGTGTGTGTGTGTGTGTGTGTGTGGTTTAAGGGTCAGCCAAATAGCTCAGTGGATTAAAGTGACTGCTTCAGTAGCGGTAGGGGCTGGGAGTTCAATCCCTGGCCTACTGTGCCTGCCCCTCCTCCCCCAAGGCACACTGAGACAGCAACTGTGGCTGAGCATGGTGGTGCACACCTATAATCCCAGCACTTGGAAGGCTGAAAAACTGGAGGATTCCTACAAGTCCAATCTGTGTAGTGAGACCTTGTAAACCCTGCACTAAATACATGACAGAAAGTCTAACATTTCACTACATTTCTAATTATGTTATTCAATTAATTTAACCTATGCTCTGAACTGCCTAGCCTCCAGCCTGGGTTGTTATAAACTCTTCATTGCCTTCAATGCAATAAGAAGAAAATATGAAGTGCGACATGCCATCCACAGGATCATTCTCCTGGACAGCACTGGCCTCAGAGATGAAATGGACAGGCATGAACTTCTGTGCTAGACTTAACCAAAGGTGTCCAAGGATGTGACATACTATTCCCTAAAGATTTTGTGAAAACATTTTCCACAAGTGAGCTACAAGAAATTCGTTAAAAAAAAAAAAAGTACTGAAAAAAATAATAAAATGTATACGTACACTTGGAAATGCTTCTAGCAAGAACACAGAGGATAGTTTTGCCCCATTTATATAGGGCATGAAGTCATTATACTTGGTGATACTCATTTTAAAAAGGCTTTGAATATCTAGATCTTACCTTTCTAACATAATATATGCAGAAATTCAATTTACTGAAAAGCATCCAGGTGTGTCTCAATACTGCAATCATTTGAGGACTTAAATTTTTAAAACAATAGCTTGCCACAGTGTGAGGGGAACAAAATGAATTTTATGCAGTAGTGCTTGACTTAGACCAGGAAATGGCCCAGGAGAAGACCCATATGCCTGAAGCAAGAGGAGGCATGTGAGATGTCAACGGGTGTGCCCACCTCCTGGTGTTCCATGGCTCCTGAAATGTCTTGAGTGAAACCCCATCCTGCCAGGCAGCAGCTTCACCTCCACTGCACAGACAGAAAATCTACAGCCTCGTGCCTCACCACCCATAGCCAGTGACTGACGGGGAAGGAGAAAGCCCAATGTCATTACCTGAGAGTGGAGCCCCCTCTGTGGAGCAACTGTGTGCCAGAGCTCTGTCAGGGGTCAGGGTAAGCATTCTGGTGGAATAATCCCTCCTCTCCTCCAGTTTATTTCCTCTCCCTCTCCTTCCTCAGTCACTGCTTCCCCTGGGAGCACTGACTTCACAGGATGAGTACAGAAATGCTCAGCTCACATCAGCTTCTGGGGAGCTTGGTTTGAGACTCTTGGCAGGTATGAAAGTACTCAAAGAATATGAAAACCCACAGGCTCCTGCACTGCTGTGGTGCTGTGCATAGGGTGGTCTAAAATTCCCAAGAGTTTTCTTAAAACATGCAGTAGCCTCAGTTTAACAAGCTAGCAGTAGCTCTGCTCCTAAAAAAACATATAAAAACTTATAAAACAGGCCTAGCACACAGCTCCTGGATCTAGAAAAATGTAAGAGCACACATGACACACATGTGCCTCCAGGGCTGAGAGAAGTCCAGATAGCATGGAAGGTCCAAAAGCACAGGTGCAGAGAGATTCGCAAGTCAACAGCAAAACTGAGTGAGCTGCATAGCTAACACAAGTAAATTTTATATCTAACCAATATTTAATAACAGTTTAAAAATCATTCAGAAAGGAACAAAGTACCACAAACTTTAGGTTGATTTTTAAAAAGAGTAGTACACATGTCTTAAAGTGATCAGATTATCAAACCACAGCATATCCTTGGATATGGTTGGACTGGACCAATACTTTTTTGTTTCTAGAAGCCCATTCTATTTATTGTAAGAATGGTTTTGTCTTATTTCTTAAATTCTGAGAAATTACTTCTAAGATAATGACACAGTGCAATGATTACTTTTATTCTCTGAACTATTTGATTATAAAATTTTTTTCATTAAATAAAAATAATTAAAGCCAATCTGAAGCTAGTGAAGCAAGGTGAGGATAATTCATCCCTAAACAGTTATTTCACCATGGTTATAAACTGAGGATACTTTTTTTTAAATCACACCAATAATAGGCTAAGTTCAAAGTGACACTAATAAGCAAGATCTAAAATACAGCAGCACAGGGATTAATTCATACCCTGACTGCCAACTGTGAATGTAATAGGCTTGAAAACTGGAGGACTGCCTGAGCAGCTCTCCTTGAAAGAAAAGCGACTGTCTCCATTTTGACTGAGCCTGACCCTATTCCCTTGTATTGAAATGTACAGAGCTGGCTAGGACTTCTCATTATCCTCTCAATTAGCTTTAAGCAGTGTGTATTGGTTTAGCAGAGGTGCTGGTGGTAATTTTTGAAGATGGCACGCGTGTTTCCCTGACAACAGGACGAAGAGCCAATGCTCCACAGTGTCAGCTGGGATCACGCCTCGAGATAGAGGCTATGACTTCCTGGGGCTTGAAAGATTACACATCAGAGCTGAAGTACCAGACCCCCAAAATATAGATACGATGTCAACAGCATAATGCAAATTACTTCCTTTGCATATCTCTGAATATGGCGGAGGTGAATGCAGGCCTCCTACTTAGCCCAGTTCACAGTGTTCACCTTCTTCCCACAATTCCCTTCATTGCTGACCTTCTTCCCACAATTCCCTTTCACAAGCCACGCCCCCTTCTCCAATGAATAAAATCCGAGTGCATCCCTGGGTCGCTCTCTTGGTTCCGAATAGCCATCTTCATGGCTCGACTTAGGGCCCCTTGGCTCCCCAATAATGTGTGTGTGTGTGTGTGTGTGTGTGTGTGTGTGTGTGTGTGTGTGTGTGTGTGT
>PVJA010017284.1:0-27576 GCA_004027025.1 Myocastor coypus | reverse complement strand
GGACTAACGTAAGGACAGAACTTCTTTCTACTCAGAATATGGGGAAACACACCAAGCATTCCAAGATAAATCTAGGAAAGTCCAGATTCTATGGTCTAAAAGTTTGCAATTTCAAATGTGGGAAAATTTATGAAAAGTATCAGATTTTAGTTCAACATTTTGAAGAGCTCATAATCTAAAATATCTAACATTTGAGTGGTGCTTGAGTAGAGATACAGTGCCTTTATTTTAAAGAGCAAATAAATGAAAAAATAAATTATTGTGTATATTTATGGGAAGTGCAAGACCAATACAAGATAACGAGCAGCTATCATTGCTATTGGCTATAAGGAATAGCCAATCCAGTCAGATCCTTTGGGAATCAGGGTGAGACAGGACCCAGAACAGGATGTCTCTTATCCAGCATCTATGACCACCCAAAGTCTTTGTAAAAATCAAACGTACAGAAATTATACCATCATGATGGCCAAAAGTTCTTCTTTAAGTATGGGAAGTTCCATATTTCTTAAAGTACTTAAACAACAGTTTCTGGTCTCTGTTCTTTTTTTTTTTTTTTTTTAACTTTTGAATCAAGTATTTATATTCATTAAACATTTGATTCTTCATGGGAACCATTTGTAGTATATCTGTTGAAAAGCAACCTATTTAAGGATAATACAGCTATTATACAGCGAAAGAGAACAGTCCAGAAAAATGTATTGAAAACAGTAAAAAGAGATGACATGTCTGAAGAGACTTAAGGTCCTACAATTATTCAGCACCCTTCTACTCCACTTTGCCTATGAAGACAAGGTTTATTAGTCATCCTTAGAGAGTAGTAAAATATAGTGTACTTGATCAAAAATAGGCAGGAACATTCACTAATAAATCTACTTTTTGGATATAACCATGCCATGTTAAACACTGATCACTTGGTGAAGTGTCAGGTTACACAGTTCTTTCCCTCCCCTCACAGGAGGCTGGAAGAGACACAGCCACAGGCACTGCCAGAAAATAATGAAGTATCTGCCAGACAGGCAACAGGGTAGAGAATGAGACAGTGACACTAACTGACTGGGCCGGGAGTCCACTTACCAGAAGAAGGGTGAGACTGCTAGTTCATATCAGCACTACAAAATGACATCTTGTCTCTCAAGGCAGAAGGGATAAGCAATACAAATTTTTACATTGAACAATGAGAAAATTGCAATTTAATTAAGGAGTTAGATAAAGAACGGATTTTCATATTCACTAGAAATCTGGCTGTAGCATAAAGCATTGCCAAGTTTCAGTTTTTAATGCAACAAATCATCCACATAAAGATATACCTGGTTTAGCTGGGTGTGGTGGCGCACACCTGTAATCCCAGCACTCGGGAGGCTGAGGCAGGAGGATCGGTGTGAGTTCGAGACCAGCCTGGGCTACAAAAGTGAGCTCAAGGCCAGTCTGAACTGCATAGTGAGAGCCTGTCTCAAAAAGAAAAAAAAAAAAAAAAAAAAAAAAGATATACCTGGTTCGCATTTTGACATTTCATGCAAGCCTGTAAAGTAGAACACTAAGTGAGCCCTGGAATAATTTACTTATACCACCGCCACAGGTGGCTGCCTCCCCAGTGAAACGCAGGGCCATAGCTGCGAAGGAGCACAGCCATGACTTTGCATCATCAGCGGGATCTTGAGCAACACTTCAAGAGAACGTTGCTCCTTGCAAAAAAAAATTCAGAGAACAAAAACTGCAACAGCATCTAGTGCTACCTAAATGCAAGCAGAACTTTTACAGAGGTGAAGAAGAAAGTCCAGCAAAAGAAGCGCTCCCTGAATCCACAGCAGAATTAGTAAGCCAGAGTCCTGGGCAGTTCTGCTTGTGCTCCACGATGTCAAGAGAAAGGGCTGAGATTCACAAGCTGCTCAAAGGTTCTAGAACCCCACCCCTGGCAACTCCCCTCCACCCACAGCAGCAGAGTACTCACTGGGCAGCTCTGGACCAACCACGAGCGATGATGTCTGCTGTCCACTTGGCCACACTCATGCACAGTCCCCTGGAACCAAGCAGACACAAAAGAGAAAAACACATCAAGACTCAGAGATCTCGTGCAGAGAAACAGCCTTGGCACTTCAACCTCAGAGCCCATAATACATTTTTTAAATGTATCAGAAAGACACATTAAAAATCCAAACATTAGTTTTAGGCATCAAAGACATACAGTCATCGAATCAGAAATATTCACTGCTACATTTAGGTAAAAGGGCTTATACATCCTCTCTACAATGCTACTGATCTCCGACTTAACCTCTTAATCTAGCAAAATAATTAAATGGCAATTAAACATCAGTGGTATCTGAAATCTTTTTAAAGTAAATACAACTATCTTCTCCAGATTAATAGTAAAATGTCTTTAGATGAACTATAATTGCAAGAAATCTTTCAAACATCCTTAAATGAACTGTAACAGGAAAAAAAAAATCCAAGAAGCACAGCACTAAGAAGGAAGATTTCCAATGGCATCACACTGTACGTAAGAAGTCCTCATTTGCATGCATGTTTCTGTCTTTTCTTTGTTAATGTACTGTACACACGGATTCTGGCTTTGACATTTGATTCTGGTGTAGCTGAAGTTCAGATTTTAACCTCTCCCAAGATGTAGCCTGAAGAAAATGTTTTGGGCAGATTCAGAAATATCAAGAAGGAAAAGGAAGCTGTTGACACATAGAGAGAAGGTACAAGAAGCCAAAATCAGCCATCAATACTTGGGAAAAGGGTACCTGGATTTTTGAACATCATCTTGTATGGATGGAAGGTCCTGCCAAGGTGTACATCTATAGAATGCAAAGCTATGTGCCACAAAAATAAATAGAAAATCTAGATGTGAATGGACAATTAAAGGAATAAATTCTCAGGCCATACCCATAGTGCTTTGTTTCTTTAAAGAAAATAAGGCACTGTAATAATATGGGTGCTATGACCCCACTGTGCTATAATTAATCTCACTATCTGAATACAATCACACAAACATAATAAGCATTACTATATGCAAATAACCTATTGAGAAGGGTAACAAGAACCTACACTGTGGTTGCCCCTAAAAAACTGGAACTCAATGGAGGTTAAAAAGGAGAGGAAAGGCCTCTGATTTTAATCTAACCTTGAACCTTTGTGCTATGTTTCACTATGAAACAGAATGCTTTTAAAAGTGAAACTGGAAAAGTAAATCTAATTCATTCCAAACTTTCCACAGAAAAACAAAAAGCATGCCATGTGAAATACAGTAAACAGTGTTAGAAAACACAATGAATTTACTGGTTTAGGATATAATTTATGCTAGCCTGGGCTCTACACAAGAACTGCACCAGCATACGTAATTGACATACAAACTCTAAGATGTACAGGCTATAACTCTTCTCACTTCTAGATAATGAACCTGAGAAGTCAGAGGGGTGGTGCTCAAGAATCTCACAGAGCTGACATGCAGACCCACGTTCAGCCTTGCTCTGTTGGTTATACCACAGCATTTATCCTATTTCCTGTATTACATTTATATCTGTAATCACATATGAAGATGAGACTGAAAATGCTATGAGAACAGCGATTGTGTTTGCACTGAAAGCCAGCAGCTATATCTTGAGCACCTACCACAGGGCCTAGCACTTTCCAGGTGCACAGCAAACCCTTGTTTAATAAATGTATTATTAGCATTTGCAAGAGACGAGATTTATTTTTTTATTATTTGTTTATTTATTTTATTTATTTATTTATTTTGTCTTTTTGAGACAGGGTCTTGTTATGCAGTTCAGGCTGGCCTTGAGCTCACTTTTGTAGCTCACTTTTCGAGACCCAGGCTGGTCTCGAACTTGCACCAATCCTCCTGCCTCAGCCTCCTGAGTGCTTGGATTACATGTGTGCTCCACCACGCCTGGCTAAGAGACTAGATTTAATTCAGAACTCAAAAATTTGCAGGGATATTACACAATATTTGTTCAAACGGTCAACTACAGAAGAATGCAAGAGATACATCCCTTTGCTAGGGATTTGAGGAATCCAGCAAAGGGCCTAGAGCCCAGGGAAATGTCCTGTGGGAGTCCAGCTGAAGGCCTAGAGCCCTGGCCATGTTCTATTCGAGCCAACCTCAGGAGGCCCAGGAACATGCGATGGAAGACCAAAGGGTACGTGCTGGAAAGCCCATGAATTTTCTTTCATTCCATTCCCCAGAACCAGCTAACTCAGCCCCTCTGGGTGGTCCTGCTCAAGTTAGTCATCCCCTAACTAGCTACCAAGATGGACTGATGATTCTGCATCTTACTTAGAGCTAGGAAGCTACATTTTCTTTTGCCTTCTGGAAACACAGAGCTGACTGAGTTCCAAAACAGCTCATTAATTAATAACATTGCTATAAACTGCTCCTTCTTTTGAGAATTCCCTTAAATCTCGTTTCTTATGATCGAAGGGTTAAAGATTAAATTCACATTAGCCTTTCTTTTCTCTAAATCCCTAGTGACTACCCAGTATAAACTGCCACACTGTTCTTGTATACTCTTCTAATTCTAAATATACTTGAGATAGCACAGCATTTGGGAAAACCAGCGCTGTTAATACCTTACAAAGGAAAGCACTAGGAGAAGTCGTGGACTACTTGGCTACTGGAATGTCCCAGGCTGACTACAGCAACTGGCTTAGTGTGGCAGTTACACAAAAGAAAACTCCAACCTAGCTATTTTTTCATCTAAATATTATTGATATCAAATATTACGATGTAAGATGTTGAAGGGATCTTTAGTATAGAAGGGCTTGTATTTATGTTGTAAGAATATGTGTGGGATACATCTGGGGGTGTATATGTGTGTCTACATTTTGGTCTTTGAAAAGAAAAAAAGGTAGTTTTCCACAATACACAAGGAAACCTAGAAGTTAAAACAAAACACTTGAATCCTAATATTGTACTGGACATCATGAAAGTCAGAGCTGCTTTACATCCAGTAAGGATACTAAATTCACTCAAACGCATCAACCCTGCCTGTGGCGCAGGAACAAGCAGACAGCCTCCAGCAAAAGAAGGCAGGGGTGAGGGTGTTGCTCAGTGGTGCAGCAGCTGCCAAGAGGGTTCAAGGCCCTAGGTTTGATTCCTAACGTCACCAGCCAATCAAGTAGACCGCTGCCTCACTCCATACATTCAAAATTAGCTCCAAGTGGATCACAGACAGAAAAGAACAGTCCTCCTCTCACCACTCATCCCAAGTTTTGAGTCCCCATGGTCAATACTCAGAAGGATGAGTGCAATACAATAGTTTTGAAGGAGAAACACCACATTCCAATGACTTTTATTATAGCACTTGCTATACTTTTGCTATCAGTTATTATTTTTAATCTTATAAGTCATACTTTATCACAGATGAATATGTATAGGAAAAAAGGAAAAAGAAGTTTTGGTGCTACCTGCAATTCGGACACTCACTGAGGGTCTCACAATGATTTCGCACATATATAAGAATGAAATTTTATTCCATACTGTAGACAATCCCTAAAAACAAATTTTACTTTGGAAAAACCTTTGTAATCTGGTGTGAAGCAGTGGTTTCTTAGATACGACGTCAAGGGCCAGCCAGATAGCTCAGTGGACTAAAGTGCCTGTTGAGGCAAAGCACAGCAGCTGAGGTTCCATCCCTGGTGTGCTATGCCAGCCTCACCCTTGGGACACACCAAGATGACAATGGAGACTGGGCATGGTGGTGCGTGTCTGTAATCCCAGAACTTGGGAGGCTAAAAACAGGAGGATCACTACGAGTCTGATCTACTTAGTGACCTTGTAGACCCTGCTCTAAAATTCATTAAAAATAAAGATATGGCATCAAAAACACAATGAAAGGAGAAAAAGTGCTAAATGAGATCTCTAAAAATTTTTGCGCTTCAAAGAATCTTATCAAGAAAATGAAAAGACAATGTACAGAACAGGAGACAAGTTTTTCATACCATTATGTGATAGACTTTTAACCAGAATCTGACTTCTTGCAAATCAACAACAATAACCAAAAAAGACAACACAATTTAAAAATAGGCAAATGAGCTAGATAGACCCTTATATAACACACACACACACACACACACACACACACACACACACACACACGGAAAGCTGTTCAACCAGCAGAGCAACATAAATCAAAACTACAGTGAAACACTTCACCACAATCACTATGAAAGCTATAACCAGAAGACAGATAATAAGCCAATCAGAGCGCTCACAAACTGCCTGGCTGGACACAAGATTATAAAGCCACCTCTCCCCCCAAAGATGTGCCCAAGAGAAAGAAAACTTATATCTGTACAAAACATTGCACGCAAATTTCAGAACAATGTACATAATAGCCAAAGAACAAACTGGGTCTATGCATACAGTGAAATCTTATTCAGCAATAAAAAAAAAAAAAAAATCCACCACAGACACAAGGAACAACGTTGTTGCTGGGTTTCTCTTTTATTTTTTATGAATTTGGGGTAGGGTCTACAGGGACCACAGAATCTCAGTATGTAGATTGAACTCGTAGCGATTCTCCTATGTCCAGCCTCCCAAGCGCTGGGATTGCAGGAGCGCATGATCATGCCCAGTCTCAATCACCATCTCAGCATGCCCCAGGGTTGGGGCCAGCACAGCATGCTGAGGGTGGAACCCTGGCTGCTGCATTCTGCCTAAGCAGGCACTTTAACCTGCTGAGCTATCTGGCCAGCCCTACATGGAACAATGTTCACAAAAGATTAGATTAGAATGTGGCCAGGTTTGCACAATTGTCTACATACACTAATAAAGCATTGGTTTAAACATGCTTTGTGATTGAATTTCACGTTGTATAAACTGTACTTCATGGAACTCCTTGTTCAAAACAACTACCTTTCAGGAAATCTGCCAGGCAATATTACTTGACTACTTATTTATTTGTCTTTTTGAGACAGAGTCTCACTATGCAGTTCAGGCTGGTCTTTTTTTTTTTTTTTTTTTTTTTTTTTTTTTTTTTTTTTTTTTTTTTTTTTTTCTTGTTTCAGAACCTTTGTTTGTTTATTCACTCATTTTCATGGCCGGCTCAGCCCGCCCCGAGGGCAGGGCTGGCGCAGCATGTGGTGCCGGGGATCGAACCGCAGTCCCTGAAGCCGCCCAAGTTTTTCCAAGCAGGCGCTTTAGACCACTGAGCCATCCCGCCAGGCCCCTGGTCTTGAACTCGCACCGATCCAAAGTGCTGGGATTGTAGGTGTGTGCCACCATGCCTGGCAACTTGACTTTTTAAAACAGACAAACTAAAAGAAAATCAGTGAATGGTGCACATCTATTGCACATTCTCTGCGCCAGCCACTGCCACAGGCTTTGGGAATAGGGCAGTGGCTGAAATGGACCTATGTCCCAGAACTCACAGGTATCCCACCCTCCAGTGCCCTGTGCCCCTCTACTGCTCCCATCACTTGCTCCTCTGGGAGCAGGGAGGCACAGGATGGCCACGGCCTGATCTCCATGATGAACTTATGTTGGAACTGGTGGCTACCATTTTTAAACCGTAGATCTCGCATACATACCTGCCACCTCAGCTTCGCCCAACTCATTTTGCAACACTTGAGCCAGAATGCTGTGCCCAGGCTGGTCAACAGCAGAGACGCAACTGTCATCTCAGAGAACGTGCTTCTCCAAGTGGTCATAGGCTCTGCCCTCCAGGACATTTCCCATTCAGCCAACTCCTCTGACCCACTCCTGGAGTGAGTGATGCCTGAATGAAAGGCTACTGGGCAAGCCTGGCAGCAGGGCAGAGAGAGAATCCCACCTTCCTCATTTACATGCTCTGATCTGCCTTCAGCAGCAAACATCTGCCAAGGGAGCTATTCAGCCATGCACTTGCCCCTCCCTAAGTCTAAAACTGCCAGTTGGAGAAAACATTCTCAACTCTATACAGGCAAGTTATAGCTCCTGTGCCTGTCATTTATGATGGCTAACTGGCTCTGAAGTGTCAAACTGAGAGTTCTTTAGAGGAGCTCATTAGACATACATTTTCCTCCCAAAAAATGGCAATGGCTTTATACTTATCAAGCTACATTGTTTCACCCAGTTTCCCTCATGTATTCATTTTCTGTAGATGTATAACAAATTGCCACAAACACAGTGACTTAACACATATTTATTAACTCCTTGTTCTATAAATCAGAAGACTAGATGCTGCTGCTTCTCTGCTCAGCATCTGTTTATGAAGCCAAAATCTTGTGCATTTTTTAAATGTTTTATTAATTTTATTTTATTTTTATTTTTATTTTTCTTGTTTCAGAACCTTTATTTGTTTATTCACTCATTTTTATGGCTGGCTCAGCCCGCCCCAAGGGCAGGACTGGCGCAGCATGTGGTGCCGGGGATCGAACCGTGGTCCCTGAAGCCGCCCAAACTTTCCCAAGCAGGCGCTTTAGACCACAGAGCCATCCCTCCGGGCCCCTATTAATTTTAATGAGAAAGAAAAAGCAAAGAAACCATTTCAAAACAGGTTAGTAGGACAGTTACAATAACTAATACATTGCAAATCATTGTCTTCCTACAATGCAACTTTGTTTTGTTCTGGTTTTATTTTTTGGGGGGGTTTGGTGGTATCAGGAATCAAACTCAGGACCTTGCACTTGCCAGGCAAGCACTTATTCCACCGATCTATCTCCCCCACTTTGAAGCCAGAATCTTGTGTTCTTGAGTATCATTCCTTGCTGGAAACTGTAAGGAGAAAACCCTTCTGAGGTCAGTCCAGACGTTGGCCACTTTCTCTCAGTTTTTCAAACGAGGACTCATTCCTTTGCTGTCTGCCTTCGGACAGCTTCTAGGGCCCACACCCCACTCTTGGTCATGCAGGCCACCCTGTATGTAGAGCAAGCCACAGGGAATCTCCCCCGTAATGAGTCTCTTTTCATATCTGTTCCTTCTAAGGTCCACAGAGGATAAACTTCTCAAGCCAGCTGCCACGTATCATAACCTGACCCCAGAGAAGAACACAGTCTCAGCATTCTGGCTCACACAGGATGTACATCCCTGGGCCAGAAGCTTTGGAGGCACTGTGAAATTCCACCTACTACACCTAACTGCCAACCCGCATTTGTCACCTGCAGCCCTCCAGCTGGGATGAGGTCATTCAGAAGAACAGCTAATTGGCCGGCAGAGAGGAAGCATTATAGTCAAACCTAGAACACATTTTTAGCAATTTCCCTATTCATCCCTAGATTCATATCCTCCCCTTTAAATAGTTCTAAATCTTCACAGGAAGTTGCTGTTTTTTTTTTTTTTTTTTTTTTTTTTTATCTTAAATCCAACCTTATGAACCTGCAGGCTACCTCACTGTTAGTCTTTAAAAAAAATATGTGCAGCATCTAGAAGGAAAAAAATATCTGGGATAATTTTTAAAGGTTTTTGTTTTTGTTTTTTAAGACGGAGGTCTAAATAGCACTGTGGACTGAATGTTTTACTTTAATTTGTTTATATATTGTACATGAGATCAACCAACTTAACTGCTCCTTCACTCAGCAGACTTGGTTACTTGGAAGCTGCACAGAGGGAACATACCCAACCACATTAACATTTTGAAACAAAACAAAAGGATGCTTAACATGTCTAGTAGTATATGGCACATTAAGTTTTTTTACAGGACAAAAACATAAAATTTTTTTTAAAATGACTCTTCAAAGATATGTTTGGATAGAGAGCAAACATCAAGTCCAGAAGAAGCAATGTGTAGTACTAGTAACTACTGATTAGGAAGAAATTATCATGTCCAGATACTGCTCTCAGTGTTTCACGTACATACACTCCTCTGTCTCACTGACTGTTTTCTAGATGAGGAAACTGAGGCACAGATTGGCCCATCACTTCTCGGGTCACAAAATACAGCTAGTAAGCAGAGGAGCATAAATTCTAACCCTGGCCATCAGCACTTAGGAGTAGCAACTTCGAGGGCATATACTGTGCTTCCACGCTTTGAACTGGGGTCATTTCTGCAGCTGCTACGGGGCACAAGGTGGTGGCCAAGCACCTACGGATCCTGGATCCCACTCCAGCAGAGGTAGCTACTGAGCACAGCTGAGGATGAGCAGCAATGGTGGCCCATGTGCTGGATCTATATGGGGTAATTCCCATGCAATTATACCACATGGCAGCAGCTGACTTGTTCAAGGATGCCTCTGAAATCCTCCACAACAACACAACACCCAAGGTAAATACAATAATACTGGCCTTCTCCTAACCCCCAGGTCTACTTCTGGAAGACAGGAGAGGAAACCCTAACTGAATCCTTGTCTTTCATTTTTGCTTCTACCAAACTTTCTCCCACCATGCTTTATTTTGAAATTGACAGGTTATGAAAAGAAGGGAGGAGGGTCATAACAAAAACTAACATCAAAAGTAAAGAACAAAAGTCACCTCATCCCTTTCCTATTGTAGAGAAGAAAGTGGCCCACCTTTGGGTCATGCAACAGGAAAGACCCTAAAAATCCTCCCATTCACTGCACCTGGTCGACAGGGACAGCATGATTCCAAGTGCCACCAGCCCTGGCAGCACAACTCAAAGGAACCATGCTCAGCAGCTGCAGTAATGAGTCCCTAGAGAGGGAGCAGGGGTGGGGAGGACAACGCTAGAGCCGGACATTTGCATTGAAAGCAGACCTGCTTCCAATGACTCATCTTCACAACTAGGCTGGAGGGGGGCACATGTCAGGCGACATTTTATAGGGGTTCTTTTCTGGTTCCAGAAAGGAACCAACCAGCAGGGACTGCTGGTATGCCAGGGCCATCTGTCTGTGGGCAGAGAGGAGACTAAACTTTAATCAGTGCTTGCTTTTCCTCCTAAATTCAACCCCACTTCCAATGTCCTGAAGTCACATAGCAGAGATCCAAGAAATGTAGTCATCTTGTCACAGGAAGCTCTTTTTAATCTGATGCTTTTGTGATGTGCTTGTTTGGGGGTCTTGGGTTTTGCAAGGTTTTATTTGCTAAAATATCTCATGCTAAATAATGTGACTTGAAGAAGTTATACCTTGTGGCCAAGACATCTGAGTATGTGTGAGATAATACACCAACCTCAAGATCATGGGCTGGAAGTTAGTTGTCAGTGATCCCTCAGAATGGTCAAATCCAGGCTGCAGAAACCTGGATATATGCCAGCTCAGGTAATTACTCTCTGCCTACCTAATTTCCCCAGGCAATTTTAATTGAAAACAGTATTATCACATACCCCAGCTCTAATCTACTCTGAAGCGTCTTGTGCCCTGCTTCTTACTGCCATCATAAGCTCACTGAGCTGGTTTCTTTTTGAAGCTTAAGTTGGAAAAAAAAAAATTTCTGAAGCTCCCAAAGGGGAAAATATCAGATAAATAGGAGCTATTTAATCAGCCTCAAACCAGCATGCTGAATACCATTGGCAGTGGTGGCAAGACACCCCCCCCCACTGTCTAACCCTATGAAAAGCTTCTTTTGTGGACTGAAGTACAAAGGTTTTCTCACTAAAAGACTCACACACACACACACACACACACACACACACACACACACACACACAGGCAGGAGAAAGGGAGGTGAGAGACACCAATGATATTACTCTGCTATAATGATTTTTTTTTCTTAAAAAGGCACTGTTCCCTTGATCATTCCCAAACAACCTGATTTAAAGTTAGAGGGACACAATGTTCCAACTAACACAGGATTATCAGAGGTTCATAGAAAAATGCAACAGAAATATGTTTTTTAATGACGTTTAACAAATATGCTCAGAAGTCAGTGTGGTCCGGTAGACATAATGAAAGTCACCAAAGCAAGTAAGATGCATGATGCTAGATGCTTGGCAGTACCATCAAGAAAGCAGAAAGAAACATAGACAATCAAGAGCAATATAAGGCAAAGGATACTACAATGGCCTAGATGAACATCAAAGGCATTTTGCTTTGCAACAAGTTACTCTCAAAAACATGCATATAATATAACTTTATTTATATGACCTGGGCTGCAGAGATAGTTCAATGGTCTAAGTGCCTGCCATGCAAGCACAAGGACCAGGGCTTAATTTGCAGTACTGTAGGCCATGCCAGCCCAGGAATGCACGGCGCACAGTGCTGACCATTGAAAATGGGCATTGTGGCTCATGCCTATAATTCCTGGTGGGGCAAGCTGAGACAAGAGGGTCACTATGAGTCCAAGGTGTTTAGTGAGACCCTGTACCAAATAAATAAATAAATAAATAAACAAACAAACAAACAGTTAAATGACCTGAGTAAAGTGACAAAATTATCCAGGAAGAAGAGATTAGTAATTTCCAGGAGTTAGGAAGAAAAAGAAGAAGAACGATGGCTAGGGCTATGGGAAAGTGTCACGGGAGAAGCTTGTTATACAAAATGTATAATTCCGATTTGCAGTTGCCCGTAATACTTGCAATGGAAGTTTTTTTTTTCTCTCTGTTCTGTAGCAGTGCTGTATGAATTTATATACGTATTTAAATTACACAGAAATACACATACACAAGCACACATATAAGGGAGTGTATGTAAAACTGGAAAAGATGCATAAGATCAATTAATTATGTTAAAGTCAATGCCACAATCATACTATTGTACTACTGTTCTGTAAGACACTATCAGTAGGGAGAACTGGTAGAGGGTATATAAGATCCCTCGTATTGTATTTCACAAGCACAAGTGAACCTATAATAATCTCAAACTCCATAGTTTAAAATTATAAATTTAATTTTAACATTTATCCCAGTGTGTACAGAAGAGTTTCATATACTCAGTGAACATGTAACTGATACAAAAATTATTGAGATATTTTACTTGTTTTTTTTCATTCAATGTCTTTGGCATCCGGCATGTAGTTTGCATCTCATTTCATATTGGTTGAACTTCAAGAATTCTCAGTCATATAGTGGTCACAGGAGACTGGGTTCCCAGTTCTGGACAGGCCAGGTACATTAAGCACGACATGCACTACACAAATCCCTTCAACAACACATTATTTCTAACGTGGCACTACTTTCTGAAAACCTCTTACAGAACCAGTTCATAATGAAAGCCTCAGAGCTCAGACAGGCAGTGGAAAATATGATCTGGCTTCAGGAGCATTTCACCAGCAATATAAGTGTGGAGTTGCTTTGGATTAGAGTTTTGGTGATAAAAACCAAATAACCGGGCTGCAGGGTCTTTTCAGAAAGAATACTTGGGTAGAATTTTAGTAAGCATAGGACATACACCGGGTTCAAGGAGTAAGAGCCTAGCTGTTTTTGAAACCTTGCAATTATCCTGAAATTTTTCTTCATTTTCCTAGTTCCCTATGGTAATCAGAAGGAGAATTATTAAAACAAAGGAGACTTGTGGGTTTGCTGATCAGAGTTATGGAGTGCTAAGAGGCCATCTACCTCTCCAGGCAGACATGGGAGGGAAAGAAACAACTGGTTATGTAATCGCAGCTTTGCAAAATATATAGAATCAGGCCAAATCTTTTGTGATGCCGCAAAGTGAAGCAGAGAGCACTAGGTCTGGGAGGAGGCTGCTGGGCTCAACCTCAGAAGACCAGTGCAACCTCTAGCCCCCACTGCAAGTGAGAAGAGATGAGAAGAGAACGGGATGGGAAACACTATTCCCAAAAGGCGCTTTGGGGAGTATAAAGAGAGCAGGTTTAGGAGAGAGAGAGACCTATCTTTGAGACTGCAACTCAATTAACCTCTCCTGGACCTACTTTCCTTGTTTGCATAGCAGCAAAAAGTGTCTACGTCACTCACAGTGGTGAGCTTAAATGGAATGATACACCAAAGTGCTTGTCCCACTCCTGCAACCCAAAGTGGGTGTTTAATTACGGTCCTCTGCCATGCCATCATTTCTGCATTCACATCACTGTGAATATAGTGAAAATGATCTGTGCAAATTCAACTAAGAACAGTAGCAGGGAGCACACAGGAGCTGTTGCTCTAGAGAAGTGATGGTGAAACTTTCAGAGCTTGCAATGATACAGACAACTCCCTCGGACACAGGGGCCATAGGTGCACCGCCACTGCACTAGAATAATGCCTGAAAAACAATATCTCATTTTAACCTGTTGCAATTCACCTCTAATCTGCTGGGAGAAAGCTCGTTTCATGATCAATTCAGGTATACAGCATCTCAAGATAGCTATAAAGAAGAGTTAGAGTGCTATACCCAAGGCAGAGGACACAAAATAGTGTAGGAAAGCTAGAAACAGGACTGATTTAGTCAAAGAATCATAACCTTGAGAAATTTTAAACACTTACCTTTTTTTTTTTTTGCATTTAATACAGGATCTATGGGGTCTTACTACAGAGATAGGACTCATAGTGATTCTCCTGTTTTCAGCCTCCCAAGCGCTGGGGTTGCAGGTGTGCCCTCAGTCACACTCAGTCTCAATCTCCATCTCAGCACGTCCTGGAGGCTGCTGCCAATAGGCTGAGGATCAAAGCTTTATAGCTGAATTCTGCCTAAGCAGGTGCTTTAGTCTGCTGAGCTATCTGATCAGCCCTACACACTTAGATTCCTCATGAATATAAAATGTGTCTTCCAACCAGCAGTGGAAAATAGGAAAAAAAACAAAACAAAAAAAGAATGGTACTATTTATTTATATGACCTCTCCATGATTAGCATTTTCTTGCTATGAGTTATTTAAATGTGGATTTGTAGTCATGTTAACATGTAATCATATTTTGACCGTTTTGTGCCACAGACGACTGGTCAAACACCAGTTTCACCTACTTAATGAACTAGCTTCTTGGGCCTCCACACACTAAGGTACAATGAAAATCTGTCTTTTTTTTGTTTATTTTCTCTTGATGGAACTAAACTCGGCAAACCTTTCAAAGCCTAGGACATTTCGCTGGAGACAGGTATACTGAGAAGAAGCACCCCAAAAGCACAGTCAAATGTGATTTGTATGGACAACAATCTGCCCTCTTTTTCCTATTCATGTATATTTGGTGTTATAAAGAAATTTAAGCAGGAGATTTATTACCTATGATTCAGACATAAAGACAAATCCCCAGTCTAACTCAACATCAATACGGCTGAACTAGGCTGCTGAGCTGGGAAGGTCCCTGGGAGGATATGAAACAGCTTGTGAGAGGACATGGGGAGATTCTCTGTCATTCCCACTGCTGCTAGCAGAGTCCAAGTTGATCGTGATACAAAGTAATACCTGCAGCAAGACCAAGTCATTGGTCAAGGGGATGTGCTTAACCACCTGGAACACTCAGTCATCCTGAATGCCTTTGTTCAGAAGCATGTCTAGTTCTAATGATTAAGAAAACTGGTGCTATGGTTTGGATCTGTGATGCCCCCCAGAATGCTCAAGTGTACAGAAGGTGACTGACTCACGAGGCTGTTACTCTCATCAGTGGACTCATCCATTGATGAGTTTAGTAGCTACATGCACAGCAAGACAGTAGACCTAGCAGGAGGAAGTGGACCACTGGGCAGGACCACACTGCTCTCTGTGCTTCCATGCTGCTGTGCTTTTAACACCTTTTGTCCACCAAGCCCTTCCATCATGACATTTCTTACTTAGAGCCAACTGAACAGTGACCAATCCAGGCACTAAGAACAAATCTTTCTTTTAAGTTGTGAGTGCTTGTTATTGTGTCCCAACAACTCAAGTAATGAAGACATGAATTGTTTTTAATCCACAAGGAAGTACTAATCCAAAAATATGGTACATGTGAAAATTTATCACAGTAAAAGACACATTAACATTGATTCCCTCCCTCAGAAGAATACACCTCCTTTCTAGAAACACATTTATCTCACTGCCTTGCCACTTTCCACAGCCATTCTGAAGGACCTTTCTCATGAGCATTCTTAAGAGAATGCTGCTGTTGAATGCCATCCCATGGAAAAGCAGGCCTCCAGAATTACTCTACTGTGTCTTCATCCACTGCACTCACCAGATCTTAGCACTGTGTGGCTGCTGCCTCCACCTCAAAGCCAAAAAGGTAAACTTACGGAATCAATTCAGGAACTTCAAAGCAGCCACAACAGCATCACTAAACACACAAAAGAGGACTTCCAGGAGCTGCTTCAAAAATGACAGAAACAAAGGGACAAGGGTGCTTCAAGTGAGAGGGAGTACTCTGAAAGAGATCAATGGCTATGTGACCTTTACCATAATATTTTTAAATTCACATACTCAAAGTAATTTTGATTGGACCACATACTAAAAGTCCATTTCTGGTGTAGTTCTGTTTTGCAAAATTACATGGTTATCTCATCATCACACAATCAAGACATGAAACACTTCTGTCACCCCAATACCCTTCTCCCAGTCTGTACATAGCCACCAATCTGTTTTCTTTTTTTTTTTTTAATTTATTTATTTATTTTTTTCCTGTTGCAGAACTTTATTTATTTTTATGGCCCTGAGGGCAGGGCTGGGCTGGCGCACCATGTGATGCCAGGGATTGAACCACAGTCCCTGCAGCCCGCTAAGCTTTCCTAAGCAGGCGGTGTAGACCACTGAGCCATCCTGCTGGGCCCACTGATCTGTTTTCTGCTCCATGCTGTGGCTCTTACTGCATGAAATCATTAGCCTTTCAAGCCTAACACTAGCTTCACTCAGTAGTATATTGACAGATACATCAATAGTCCATTCCTTTCCTCTGCTGAGAAGTGTTTCACTATGTAGGTAAATTATATCTTCTCATTCCTAGTTGAAAGATAGTTTTGATTTTCTCAAAATTATAAAAAAGAACTTACATAAATACTAGATTTTTGATGCTAATTTTTTTGTTCATCTAAATTGCTATTTCACTTTAAAAAATCCCAAGTGGCTCTTCAAGGTTATATGTAAGTTGATATGTAACACCTTAGAAAACAACCAGTGTCTTTAAATTCCTAGTACCACTTTACATTCCTACCAGCAACACATGAGAATCTCAGTTGTTCTATAACCTCACCTACTTGGTACTGCTTGGGTATTTTTTTTTTTTTCATGCTTTAGTAACTCATAGGTATAAAGGCATCTAACTGTAACTTAAAATTTATATATCTGAGTTTTTTTACATTTCAGAATACTATATTACTTCCACCATTAAATTAGTAATATATTTCACTTTTCTTTTTTGGAGATAAGACAATAAATCCAGATATGAATGATAATCAAAAGATACATACATTGAGTGCTCAAATATATATTAAAAACTTTATTGTAATAAAATATACAATGTCATTATTCCTCCACAAAGGACTCCCCTATATTTTAAACACTTACCCATGATTCTAACCATTTTCAGAAGCTATTCTGGAAGTCATCCTTCATAAGCATCTTTAGTTGCACTATAATGATTACCTTAATGTTCTGAATAACTTCTAAATGTTTGCCTTCATGGTCATTTGACTCTGGGGAAGAACTGGAAGTCATGAGGTAATAGAACTAGGGGTGAATAAGGTAAGCAAGGACTTAGCATAAAGCTTTTATAACAGAAGTTGCTATAAACATTTCAACTGGATTTGGGATACTGAGGCACCCAGAAAAAAACTATGCATGCAAGAGGACTCACAGAGTTGCCTCAGAAAGTGGCAAGACCAATGCAATAAGTATGTTCAACATAAGGAAGAGTATTTTGAGGAGGAGTAATGGCAATGTGGCTTTTACCATAATGTTATTTTTAATTTAAATATTTGACATATCTTTGGATCATACCTTATACCAGATATGTATATGCCAGTCAGGTATATTGATGATCTAAGTTTTATCCCAGAGGAAGGATTTTATCCAAAGTATTTTATCCAAAGAAGACTATACTACTAGCCTCATACTCACTTATATTAATGATTTGATTAAAAATATTAGCTGTTCCAAGGAAGTTCTCCAATTTTCAAAAACTTACTGCCTCCTTGTATTGTTTGCACTTTAAGAACACAAAACCTGCAGTTTGGAATTTTTATTGTGTTTGATTTCTTACAACTTCACTGGCAAACTAACCTATTTTCTGCTCCTGGGACCATTTTAGGCATTTCTTATCGATTCCCATAGATGGAACAGGAAATTAAATGCCTTTTCATGACAAATAGTTATTTTGCTCATCCAACAAATATTCATTGTATTCCAAGTAGGCTGAGGGATCAGGTGGTGGCCACCATTTCAGACAGGGGCCTCAGGAGTGTTGTCACTAGTAAGGTGACATAAGAGCAAAGATGTGAGAGAAGGAAGGAGTGACTCTTATGGAATTCCAGAAGAAAGGGCTTCCAGGAAGAGACAGTGACACATATAAAGTCCTAAGGGATGGATGTTTTGTTACACTGATAAGACAAGTGTATCTGGGACCCAGCAGCATAGACAAGGAGAACACAGGCGACGAAATCGAGAGGTAAAAGGAAGACAGAACACGGAAAGACGCTGATTAGATCTGACTTGCAGTTAAACGGGAAGCAATTAAAACATTCTCCACAGCACAGCTGCATCGTCTGACCCAAGTTTTAAAGGAATATCTTGTCTGCTCTTTGATCACTGATGGTTTGGTGCCAAAAACAAAGCAGAGAAGCCAATTAGCAGACGACTACCAGAGTCGAGATGAGCGATGACAGTGGTGCAGTCGATGCTGGTCACAGTTCATGACGTAAAAAGCTGACAGATTCAGTGCACACTGTCAACACTGAGACAACAGAATTGGCTCATAGATGGTCTTCAGAGTATAAGAAAAAGAAATCACTTTCAAGCTGAAAATTAACATCAAAATGGTTCAAGCAATAGCGGTCCAAAGAACAATAAGTAGCTTATTTTATCAAAGATCTTTAAAAATGCTGAACTACATACAATGCCTGCTTTAACTATGTGGTACCCAATTTTTGTGAATTAAGACTGAAGACAGAAACTGAATGTTATGGTTTATGTCTAGTTGTCCCCCAAAGCCTCATGTAATCATGAGGCGGGGACTTCTAGAGTTTGAGACTTGACTCACAATCCACTGGGATTATGTGTTTTAATATTGATGGGGTTATCAGTCTGAGTACAGCTGGGATTATAGCTGTGGCCTGAGGCAGATAGGCTAAGGCAGACAGCCTGATGTAACTGAGAGAGAGAGAGAGAGAGAGAGAGAGAGAGAGAGAGAGAGAGAGAAAGACAGACAGATAGAGGGAGAAAGACAGAGAGAGAGAGAGAGAGAGAGAGAGACTCTTGCGCTGTTGCTCTCTGCTCCCCTGGCTGTTCCATTGTCTCTGTTGCCATTGTTGCTGTTCCATCACCCAGAACTGGATGCTGTCTGCCCTGTTCCACTCAGCCTTGGGCCAGCCAAATATGGCCTCTAGTAACTGTGAGATAAATAAACCTTTCCTTTCTTCATTTCGAGTGTTGGGTATTTGTCCCAGCAATAAGTAAAAAGACACTGAAAATGCAGTTTCTATAATGAACTTCGAGCTTCTTCCATAAAGAACTTCAAACTTTAGGGGCTGGGGAAATAGCTCAGTAGAATAAGCACTTGTCTGGCAAGTACAAGATCCTCAGTTCAATTCTTGGTAGCACATTAACTTCAAAATTTGAAACATCAGCAGTCACTATGAAAGTACAGTCACTGAGAATTTGGAATAAAGATCCAAATCAGAACACCATTCTCTCTTCTGCCCTTTGTGACTCTTATATAATATTCCCTAACCTTACTGTCATCCGGAAGAATGGATTAACAACAGATAAACAGGCTGACTGAAGGGTAAATGGGTGACGATTAATGCAGTGAGGAGCAGGAACCACCAGGCAGGAAGAGATAAGGCTCAAACTAAGCAAATTATAATTTCAAAAGTTTCACACACTTTATCAATTGTCTGAAGTAATCACAATCTGGAGGATCAGGAGATCAGGTTAAAGGTTTTTTTGTTGTCCATTTCTCTAACAAAGTTAAGGATGCTGTCATGATCAAAACCAATTGTTATAAGAAGACAACTTAGTGTTTGATGATAGCAAATAATGAGAGGAATTTTTTTTCAAATCCTTATTTATTTATTTATTTTAAGGGAAGCGTCTACAGGGCGTTCAGGGTTTCACTACAAGGTTGGACTTATAGTGACCCACCTGTTTGCAACCTCCCAAGGGCTTGGGTTATAGGAGGGCCCACCACACCCAGTATCAACTGCCATCACAGAACAGCAGGCCTGGGGGTTGAACCCTCAGCCCCTGAGCTTATTTGCCAGCGGAGATAGCAAACAATGATTTCCAAGGATTTCTAGATCATTTTGAAGGATCAGAGAGACAGGAATTTTTAATGGTGTTGGACAACTTTCTCTGGATTCTTGTGTTCACACCGTCTGAAGTCCAAGGGTAAGAGAGACCATCTTGCTAACCTTGTTTGCAGGACTCCATGAAAAATAGAGACATTGAAAAAAAGCCAGCTTGTCTGCCGGGTGTGGTGGCTCACGCCTGTAATCCCAGCACTCGGGAGGCTGAGGCAGGAGGATTGGTGCAAGTTTGAGACCAGCCTAGGCTATGAAAGTGAGCTCAAGGCCAGCCTCAACTGCATAGCAAGACCCTGTCTCAAAAAGACAAAAAAAAAAAAAAAAAGCCAGCTTGAAATCATGCAGTCAATATATTGTCCTTCAGGTTTATTCCCCAAACCTTGCGTGTTTAGCAGATACTTAATGAATGGATGAATGACACCTCACTACTACTGGGGTGCAGTACACATCAGGCAAACACACATCAGGAATTACATCCTTCTTTTTCCAAAACAAGCCCAAGGTATTTCCCTCATTAGAGCTCTAGAGAATGTCAAAATACTAGTGTTATAATTCTGAAAACAGTATTTTTAAGAGAAACTGTCAAACAAGTTAAAACTATAAGCTATTTTGTGACTTAAGAGATCTAAGGTACTTAAACGGGAAGTATATTTATCAACAGAATTCCGTTCTGCAATATCTCCTTCCCCCCACACCATATTAAGAATGCAGACTAACGACAGCTAGGCATTGCTGAAGGCTCAAGTTGTGCCATGAAATCATAGGCGACAAGATCTCAGTTTAAAAGATCTACTAAAGGCTGACTGGATTTCAAAAATGCCCTCTACAATTCTCACAGGTTGCCCTCAAGAAATAGAAATAAAATGTTAAATCAAATTTGGGAATCCAGTGATACAGTGATGGAAATATTCATAGTCTGTTCTTCAACTTCAATTTATGGACAAGAGGGGCCCTTTACTTTTCATTAGACTACAATGTTAATCATTCTCATCTGTAGAACTGAGTTAATCTAAAGACAAATGAGTGGCCAAAAATATCTCATTAATAGGATCACTCAGCTGCATCACAATATTCATTCTGAGTTGAAAATCATAACTCAATAAAACAAAACCCTACATTTATTTGCATCTTACAAATGATTATTCAGGAAACTGACGCAGCTGGCTAAATCATCTTGACCTTATTTAATTTACCATTTTCCTTTCACATTAGTTCTGCTAGAGAAACAGGACTGCAGCTCCCTTTCAACAACTCCTTGACGACTCAGAGCCAGAAAAAGTAAACTGATTTTCTTGATTCCCGATATTCCACCAAGAAAGAGAGCCAGAAATCGTGATACCATTTAATGGACGCTGCCTCCTTTTATTTTTGCAGCAAGGCAAATGTTGATGAAAGGTGTGTTCTGTGATTTTCCTTTTGTTTCAGTGTTCTTTTCCTTGTTTATTTTGAAGGCAGGGATTGCACTTTAGAAACAGACACTCCTCAGATAAAACACTGCTTATTAGATAACAGTGCACAGGTACTGATTCAGAGTGAAGTTAAGAGAAAGCTGAGCATAAATGATACAAAAATGTCATCTTAGTTATGATCCCAAAACCATACCTAGAGAGACCAGTTTGCAAGATTCTTCTGCTGAGGATAGACAAGTGGTCTCAAACCAGCTCACACCCCTATCTTACTCTTTTCTCATTGCTGGGACAAATACCCGACCCTCAAAATGAGGGAAGGAAAGGTTTATTTAGCTCAGTTACTAGAGATTTCATAGTTTAAAACAGCCTGAATTACATAGCAAGACCTCTGAGCCTTGTTTGCTCAGTAGAGAATGTCAGTGCCTCTGTCTTCTCCAAACATCTCCTCTCTGCCCAAGGAAGCCTCAATCGCAGAAACTGCAACACCACTCTGCAGAGTCTGGAAGAGAAGCTGGCTGTGTCCAGGATGACCTTCTCTACACCTGGGAGAGACCACTGGCCTGGGGGCCCAGGCAGGAGTCAGGCTGCTAGTTTAATGGTTCCTGCCTATCTGGCCCCGTCCCTCAAGCCACTAGCTGCTCCTCCAGCTGTGTCTGCCCCATGACTTACATGAGGCTTTGGGGAGGACAACTAGACACAAACCATAACAACTCCTAAGCCAGTACAGTGCAAGGATTTGTTTCCTGCTTGGTGAAAGGGGAATTTGATGAGCTTCGAGTTTAAATCTCGAAATCTCTCCAGAAAACTGCTATGGAGGTCCCAGGATAGTACAGATGGTATAGAAAGAGAATGTGAACCACATGTACAACTTTAAATATTGTAGTTGCTATATTAAAAAAAAAAATGAAAACAAATACAAACTAGCTTTGGCACTTATCCATGAGCCCAGTATATTTAAAATATTTCAGCAAACCTTCCATAGAAAAACTTTCTATGCCATAATTTTTCATTCCTTCTTTTTCATATCAAGTCTTTGAAATCTGGTGAGTAAGTTACGCTCCCAGGCACATCTCAGTGTGGACAACCCCCATGGTGAAGGCAGGGCAGGTACCTGCAGCCAGGGGCTCCAGCACTGCACAGCACAGTCCTGGTCTAGGTCTTAGAGAGAACCTGTGGGACTAATTAATGAGTAGTGTGAGCTTGGAGTTCATAGAGCAGAGTCTGTGTGTTTTCAGGTGACTGAAAGACAGTGAGCTGGAGAATGTACAAGGTACTTGGTCTGGAAGCATCTAGGACAGCGGTGCTCAACCTGGTGGTTGCGCCCCCTGGGGGGGGCTGGGTACAATGACCAAAACACAGGGGTCACCTAAAGCCATCGGAAAATACGTATTTAAACCCGTGCTATGCCATGGTGAAATGTTATTTATTGGAATTAGTAATAAATATTTCTCAACATATAATTAAATATTGGTTCTTATGGTTAATCACTGTTTAGATTATGTTTGATTTGTAGCAATGAGAATACATAATGCATATCATATCAGGTATTTACATTCTGAATCATAACTGTAGCAGTTTTGAAGTAGCCACCAAAATTATTTTTTGATTTGGGGTCACCGCAACATGAGGAACTGTATTGTGAGGTCACAGCATTAGAAAGGTTGAAAACCACTGATCTAGGAAATCTGTTAAGTCTCATCCCCTCCTTGGAGTGTAGAAAACTCTATAAATTAAGTCTTATTCTTTCATATTTGTGAGTATAGTTCAGTAGCATGGCACTTGCCTGACAAACATGAGGTCCTGAGTTCAATTCCCTGTTCAAAAAACAAAACAAACAACAACAACAAAAAATAGGACTATTACCCTACCAGTGTTATTACTACTTGAACATCTTGCTTTCTTACCATGCTGTATTCTGAACAACCCCAGCGTTTTGCTGCCACATCCAACTCATCAAAGTCGAGGGAAAGTCAATTGAAAACATTTAGCTCTCATCTTGAAATCTAACTGTAAGCTACATCTCAAGATTCCTTTCCAGATGACACCTGTACTTACTACAGGCAGCTAACTTGGACTCAAATTAATATGCAGTCTGAGGGAGACTGGGCCCTGAAAAACATCAGCATAAATAAATAAATAAGCAAACAAATATTATGATTACAGTCAAATCTGGAAAGAGCCAGGCCTTAGGAAGAAAAAACAATAGCCAGGCCTGTGCAGCTCCCTGGAGGCAAACACCAATTCAGATCACACTGTATCTGGGAGACCCAGATAGGCATCAGAGGCACAGGTGGGTGACTAGAACATGCAGATTAAAAATGTTTTTATTCTTTCCATTACCCTATGTCTTAGTTACTCTTCTTTCATTGCTGGGACAAACATTCGACACTCAACATGAGGGAAGGAAAGGCTTATTTAGCTCACAGTTACTGGAGCTTTCAGTTCATATTCAGCTTGCTCCAAGGCAGACTGGCACATGGCAGAGGGCAACCTTCCATGGCAGCGGGCAGAGAGCAAGGACTCTGGGAGAGAGCTAGCGCTGCTCAAGCAGCTAACTTCTCGTTCTACCTTACACTGAAATGCAAATCACCTGCCCCAGGGGAGAGGCAGCACCCATTTCCACAATAATCAATTACAAATTCCAGAAGCTGCCCCATGACAGCATTAGGCTTTGAGGGCACACCTATACACAAACCATAACACCCTACGTAACTCATTTCCCTACTGGATCAATATAAGCTAGGCGGTTGTATTTGTAAACCTGTAGGTTGACTGTAATCTGACACATGTACCCAAGCTGCTACTTTGCTGCATAAGTTACCCATGACAAAGAGCTTCCTCAGTTGCCACCTATTCAGAACCCCTCCTGGAAATCCAGGAACTATTCTTCTTCCCTTTATTTCCAGTAAAACTCTCCTAACCCTCTCCTTTGGCTCCACATTTCATATGTCCATTTTGTGAGAACTCAGCATATCTCAGTTATGTTTTTTCTCTGTCACACTTACTGAGAACTAATGTGCTAAACATCAAGCCTGACACCTCAAGAATTAGACACCCACTGAAGGAAGGCACTAGCTCCCTCTCTCTATAGCATCATGCACATAACTGAGTGATGAACACTCATGAGTAGTGAATCAATCTGGTACCAGAAGAAGGGGCCAGGGAAATAGCTCAGTAGAATAAGCACTTTCTGGGCAAGCACAAGGACCTGAGTTCAATCCCCAGTCTCCCCCACATCCCCCCCCCCCAAAAAAAAAGAAAACTTAGGTACCAGAAGAGGCAAATAACCTACTCCAGGACCAGCCACACAGCTTAGAGGATTAAAGTGCCTGCAAGTAGGCACTGGGGCCAGGGGCTTCAATCCCCAGGCTTGCTGTGCTAGCCCCACCCCTGGGGTGCACTAAAATGGCAATTGAGCCTGGGAGTGGTGGCAGGCACCTGTAATCTCAGCTTTTGGAAAGCTGTAAACAGGGGGATCACTATGAGTCTGATCTAGTAGTGAGACTCTGACCACTTTAGGGAAAGCAGACCTTTCCCTAAAATGTACAAGTTAATAATAATATAATAACAACAAGAACAATAATAATAATAACAACCTACACCAGGTTACAGGGCTAGCTTGTTACCCCTAACGAATCTCCACTTTTCACAGTCCTTCTTTGATTTGACTGACTAACAACAGCCAATGCCCTCTGATTCCTGTGCTGCCCATCTGAAATGCCAGTATTTCTGTACAGGCTAAATCTAAACACCAATTACCACTTTGTTTCTCTAGAATTGAATGCCACCTATCAGTATTAACCCTGCAAAAAGCAAAAGCAAAACTTTTCTCCTCCAAGTCAAACATAAAGACTTTCACTGAGTCCCACCCACATTATACAGTCCTCTCATCCAGGTAGGTGTCCATTACATAGCCAACAGTCATTATAATTGCAAATTACAGGTCACTCCTGATAATACTGGCCCTCCTATTCCATTCATGGGGCATGATGGTCCCCAAAGTCATTAGTGCAAACTTGTTTCAATTGCTTTTTGACTCTGCTTTCACACAGATTTCTCTATAGGGACCTCCACTAATTCCAGGCTTCTACTCCTCTCATCTGGTTGTTCCTAAGGAGGAAAGAGCTCTCTGATTGCCTTGGTAGTTTCTGCCAGTGTCTTCGTGAACATGAAAGAGCCCCTTACTGCTCAAAACCCTACCCTCTACAACCCTATGCTCCCCCATGACTTTGGCCCTTTCCATTAGAAGTCAGAAACAGTTCCCCCTCTCTTACAACTTGAAATTCAGGTTTTCAGGAGCCTCCAGGCTTGAGAAAACCTCCTGAATGAATGTGGGTTTGGATAAAGAGGCAACAGGTTAGGTCTCCTCAAATTAGAATCTCCCTCCAACTCTCAAGTGACCCTAGGAAAGTAGCCCCCAAGCACTTGCACCAGTATGAAAATAACCATCTGCACCAGAAAGGCGTTCAGGCTTACATTATAGACAAAAATCTTCTGCAGTTCCAAAGCAGATCATCCCTTTTTCCCAGACATTTTTGTGTGTAGAATCATGCAAGAAGGATCTTAAAGGAAGTTGAAGTCTGTGATTGGTCAGAGCCCTCCAGAGAAACTGAAGCAGTGGAACAAACATAGGGAAGCAGACAAGGATGTTCATTGTAAGAATTGTTCTAAGTAGTTACAGAGGCCATGAAGTCTCCAAGGTCTAAGAACTAAGGGGCAGGGTGGTATAAACCCCACTCTGAATCAGAAAGGCCAAGGCCAGAAAAAGGTGGATTTCTAAGCACAAGAAGGGAGCTAACCCACCCCTCCTCCACCTTTCTGTGCTGTTCAGGTCCTAGAAGGATTGTTGATGATGCCTACCTGCAGTGGTGAGGGCCCTAAAGGCAGGACTCAGTCTCCCACTCATTTGCTAATTTCTTCCAGAAACATGGGTACAGGCACACCAAAAATGGTGCTGCACTGGCTCTCTGGCCCAGGCCGTTTCCATCATCACAAAGACTTTGCTCAAGAGGAGTGTGTTCATGGACTCATGCCATGGACACCATGTGGAACGTAGAACCTGAACTGAGCAGCATGTGCAGGGACTCGCAGCCACACTGATGGGGCACAGGGCCCACTGTAAGATGCTGAAAAGAAACTAATGGAAATTAAAGAAATAAGCAGGTAGGCAATGTAATTTTTCATTGAACTCATTATGCTAGGCACTGTTTGGTTTTATTTTGGTGTCTATTTTTGTAAGCTAAAACTAGGCTAAACACAACATAGTTTCTCAAGAAAACCAAACTTTCTTCGTGAGACCCTAGAATCCTGTCATCGCTTCACTCAGTGAAACACAGGATTAAACTTGATGACCCTTTGCAAATCTTGGAGTGTGGGGCAGGGCATTCTAAGTGATTTTGATTTGAAGCACAAGCCATGCAGGAGATAACCACCCAACAAGCAAACAAACAAACATCTCATAATTAATAAGCTCTATGAATTTTCCTTTCATGATCACTGCAAATACTATTAGCATGATACATGAGAGATAGTTTCATTAAATAACTACATCAACTTGAATTAAAGTAAGGAAGTGAGAAAATGGGTTGACTTTAAAGCTTTTGAAACTAGGTTCTATAGAAAAATATACCTAAAATTTCTTGAATTCACCCTTCAGGAATTTCTTCTTAGAAAATGTATCTGTGAAATATAAACATTTTAATAGCAATGCCTATATATTGATTGGACAAGTGATTCATTCTAGCTTTATTTTACCAAGTAAGAATCTCCAGCAAGGAAAAAAAAAAAAATGCTTATTTACAATGCATGAAACACAGAGCTAGATTGGTGAGATGAGCTTTAGGAGGCTTAGATTCAATAGCCTTCAACATTACAAGCTTCACTGGTGGCCCACTGCAATTGCAGAACATTTGACTGTGTATGTATCTGCTTCCTCTTAGTCCAAAGAGAAGTACATTCTTTTCCTTTTCTTTCTTTTTTTTTTTTTTTTTTTTT